>JABUQX010019490.1:5000-13581 GCA_015478945.1 Trachelipus rathkii | reverse complement strand
TAATGGCCTTCAATATTAGGGACATACTTTCATAGGTTTCCTTCAATCCTACGGCATGAGCTACCGGAATTGAGGGAAAGTTGCTTGTGTTATGTAATAAGACGGATTTTAGACATTTTTTTATAAGAGTCTATGAATAAGCGCCATTCATCGTCTACATATGGAATACCCAGCTCACACATCAGTCCATTAACATCGGAACATGAACATATTAAGTTAGTCTTAGTAAAATATTTCATCAAATTTCTTTTTCTATTTTTATATATACTAATATTAACATGTTTATCTAATACATTCCACTCTTGCAGGTGTGAATGTAAGAGTTCAGCTTGTTGGTTTTAGAAATAGAGATCTCGGACTAAATCATTTAGTTGCGGTTATGTGATCATGTGTGGTTTGGTATTTGATTCTTCTGGTATATTATGGGTAATTTCTGCCAGTACTTGATGCTTTCTGCATTTAGGGGGCCGAGAGAAACCATCATTCAGAGTCTGAAAACTGCTTTCCAAGAAGCTGGGTGCGTATAGAATTTTAAGTTTTCATTACTATGGGGGACTGGTCTGTCCTGCTGACTTGAATATTTGGATACACAATTATGGCCTTTTATTTTTTGAATTAAAGCCACTTATATTTGTTAAGCAAAAGTAGCAATAAAGTAAATGAACGTCTAGCTCCATCCAATACATCGGCACTCCGAAGGTCATATGCCCTTTTCCACCTTTTAGGCACTGGGTTAATTCAACATTGCATTATCTAGGGGCATTTACAATGTATCACTTACACATTTAAACATGAATAAATATGTGAAAACATAACTATTAATATACTTGTAGTTCTTATTGAAACTTTCAAATAATATAATTATAGCACAATATTTTAATCTCAAAACTGAAAATTGTGACGTGTTACGTCATTTTCGAATACATTATTAGATTCACAATGAAAAAAATTACATAGAACACTTGTTCCTGTTTCAGTTCCAAAATCACTGTTGACCGCTGTTATTATTATTATTATTATTATTATTATTATTATTATTATTATTATTATTATTATTATTATTTTATTATATTTATTATTATATTTATATTTATATTTATATTTATATTTATATTATTATTATTATTATTATTATTATTATTATTATTATTATTATTATTATTATTATTATTATTATTATTATTATTATTATTATTATTTATATTTATATTTATATTTATATTTATATTTATATTTATATTTATATTATTATTATTATTATTATTATTATTATTATTATATTATTATTATTATTATTTATATTATTATTATTATTTTTTATTATTATTATTATTATTATTATTATTATTATTATTATTTTATTATTATTATTATTATTATTATTATTATTATTATTATTATTATTATTATTATTATTATTATTATTATTATTATTATTATTATTATTATTATTATTATTATTATTTTATTATTATTTATTATTATTATTATTATTATTATTATTATAGTATTATTTTATTATTATATTATTATTATTATTATTATTATTATTATTATTATTATTATTATTATTATTAGAGCTAATGGAGGTTTCGATAAAACTAATTCCCCTCTCGAAAAAAGAAAGGCAATATACAAAATGGAATAACAAAAATAAATCACTTTGATTTACTTAAATCAATCAAATCCTTAATCGGCTCAATAAATCATGATTTAAATCAAATAATTCCCTACAACACTCCTTTCCTTTTAGGATAAAACCATATATATATATATATATATATATACTATATATATATATATATATATATATATATATATTATATATATATAAGTTTGTTGTGTATATATATATATATATATATATATATATATATATATATATATATATATATATATATATATATAATAATATAAATATATATATATATATATATAATATATATATATATATATTATATATATATATATATAATATATATTATTATATATATATATATATACTAATATTATATATATATATATATATATATAATATATTATTATATATATATATGTATATTTAATATATATATATATATTATAGGTAATTGTTACCCAGAGGGTTGTCACCCCCGATTTTTATGAAAATCACAGGATATACTCTAAAAAAATAATAATGAAGAAAATAGTGAAAACGAAAATTCGCTCTCCTTAGGAAAAAAAGTTACAGCTTTCAAAGTTGTTAAAAATCCCGTAGACTTTTCAATATTGATCGATCCAGGTTAGGTCTCATTCAGGCCTCTAAGTCAGGTTATGATTGTAAGTTTTTGTTAGGTAACACAAGAGAAATAAATGTAGAATTAACAAATCTATCATAACCTGAACTAGGATGGCCCTTAAAACGAGTACGAGGCCCAACTAATTTTTTATTATTAAGAAAGTTGTCTTATAGGAAAAATTTTTAACTTTCAAAGGCTGTACACTTTTTTTCCTAAAGAGATTGCCGATTTTCGCTTTCACTATTCTTCATTATTATTTTTTTAGAGTATATCCTGTGATTTTCAAAAAAAAAAATTTTTTGGTTTTTTTTTAATAACAAATCCTATGGGGTTTTTTACAACTTTGAGAGGCTGTAACTTTTTTTCCTAAGGAGAGCGACGATTTTCGTTTTCACCATTCTTTATTATTATTTTTTTAGAAGTATATTCCTGTTGAATTTTCATAAAAATTGGGGTGACAACTCTTTGGGTCAGAATTACCTATATATATATATATATATATATAGTAATATATATATAGAATATATATGTATATATAGAAGATATGTAGACATGTTAGGTATATACGATATAAATCTATATATATAATAGATATAGAGTATAAATAATATATATATATATTAACACCACCGCTCACGGCATATTATTATTATTATTATTATTATTATTATTATTATTATTATTATTATTATTATTATTATTATTATTATTATTATTATTATTATTATTATTATTTTTCATCTTATTATTATTATATATTATAATTATTTATTATTATTATATAATAGAAAAAACTTTCCATCATTTCAATAAATAACAACCTCTCTGACTTATCTTTTCAGGGAGAGTTTCTGGTCGAAGCTAGTACCAAATGGTCGACATGGAAAATGGTCGACATGGAAAATGGTCGACAGGGAAAATGATCGACATGGAAAATGGTCGACATGGAAAATGGTCGACAGGGAAAATGGTCGACATGGAAAATGGTCGACAGGGAAAATGATCGACATGGAAAATGGTCGACATGGAAAATGGTCGACATGGAAAATGGTCGACATGGAAAATGGTCGACATGGAAAATGGTCGACATGGAAAATGGTCGACATGGAAAATGGTCGACATGGAAAATGGTCGACATGGAAAATGGTGGACATGGAAAATGGTCGACATGGAAAATGGTCGACATGGATATAGAATAAGTACTAAGTATTTATTGTTAAAAGAGTCATATAGAATCATATATGAAATAAAAATTGAAATAGAAATTGAAAATCTTAAAAAAAAAATTCAAAAAAAAATCTTTGGGATTTGAAACTAATATTTTATTAACTTTGGTCAAACAAAAAATTATATTTGGGATATATTAAATATATATATAACCATTATAAAGTAAAATTAATATTAAGTAAACACTTATTATATATATTAATTATATACATTATTTATAAAATATCTATATATATATATATATATATATTATATATATATATTATAATTATATTTTTACGTTTGACCACCTACAGCTTTTTCTCAAAAAGTATAAGAGTTATAGGTCTGAAACTTGGAATATAATCTATATATGGGATAAGCTCGAATCCTTGTAAATTTCAAGTCTGTAGGATGTCTGTAGGATGTATATAGAGGGTGGTCACCCCCGAGAGCGTAGCCGCTACGCCCTCGTTATACCCTTTTGGCTTCCAAAACCCGAGATGAAGTAGGCCTAACGGGCTAATCATCGAAACCAGGTGTAAAAAACTTTGTGGTAGGTTACATATATTCGGGTCTGGCATGATAACGGTAAAAAGGTTATGATTACATTTTTGGATAAATGTTACTGGTGTCAATGTAAGTTAACGTTAATTGATTAGAGATATGCTTGGAAAAGTATGAATAGGTTACGTTTTTGTATGCTAAAGGTTAGTTACTTTACTGGTGTTAAGTGTGGAACTTGTTAATGTTAACAGTTATTCATGTTTAAGATGTGTTAAAGTTTGTCGTTGTACATTATTTCCTAGTTCATATGATATGCTATTTGTTAGCTTATTAATGTTGAAGGACATTGTTATTGTTAGCATATATTTCGCTGATTAGTATATAAAGAACTCAATGGAACTTTGTTTTAATGTTAACAGTTTATTCGTATGTAAGTTGTGTTAGGTTTGCCTTGTAAATTATTTTCTTAGTTCATGTTACTCTATGTTAGCTTTATTGATGTGGAAACTTTTATTTGTTTAGAGATATTCATTGATCAGTATAATTACCAATGTTGTGATAAATTTTAGTTAAATGTTACTGTGTCAGTGTAAGATCAACGTTAATATGTTAGAGATATGCTTGAAAAAAAGTAAGATTAGGTTGCGTTTTGCATACCATGTTAGTTGTTTTACTGGTGTTTAGGTGTGGAGTTTTTTTAGGGTAACAATTTATTTGTGTGTAAGTTTTGTTAGGTTTGTCTTTGTACATTATTTTTCTTAGTTCATGTTAACCTATGTTGCTTGATTTGATGTGGAACTTTGTTACAGTTTAGCATACTTGTCGCTGCTCTGGTATGATAATAACCAATGTTGTGATAAATTTTAGTTAAATATTACCCTGTTAGTGTAAATTAACATCGTTATGTTAGAGATATACTTGACAAAGTGTGAATAAGTTACGTTTTTGTATGCTATGTTAGCTTACTTTAGTGTTGTGTAAAGTGCTTGGAAAACTTTGTTTTAATGTTAGCAGTTATTCTTGCTTAAGATTGGTCTGGTTTTGCCTTTGTACATTATTATTCTTATCTGGTAATGTTAATGTTGACTTTATTAAATATGAAGCTTTTTGTGACGGACTGCATTACTTTCGTCGGTCTTTATGATAGTTACACAAGGTTATAATACATTTTTGTTACATATTACCATGTTAATGTAAAATTAACATTGTTATGTTAGAGACATGCTTGACAAAGTGTGAATAAGTTACGTTTTTGGATGTTATGTTAGTTACTTTACTGGTGTTAAGTGCGGTACTTTGTTAATGTTGACTGCTATCGTGTGTAAGACGGTTGTTAGGTTTGTTCTCTGTACATTATTTCTTAGTTCAGTTTTGATGCTATGTTACGCTTTATTAATGTGAAAAACTTTTGTTTACGTTTAGAGTATAAACTCATTGGTCTGTATCGATAATTACACACGGTTATGGTAAATTTTTTGTTAAATATTACAGTCTTAATGTAAAATAACAGCGATATGTTAGAAAAGGTGAATAGGTTACGTCTTTGTATGCTATATTAGTTTACTTTACTGGTTGTGTAAGGTTGGAACTTTGTTAACGTTAACAGTTTATTCCTGTTTAAGATGTGCTAAGTTTGTCTTTGGGGGGGTTATATTCATAGTTCAGATGATACTAAGTAAGCTTTATTAATGTAAAAACTTTGTTACGTCAACATATATTGTTTGATGTTTGTATAAAGAACTTGATTTTATGTTATTGTTATCAAAAATCATACGTTAAAATGTGACCTTAATCAATAGATGTCAATAGATCACAGATAATCAGGAGGAGGTTTGGATGCTGGCTGGATGGTAGTTTGATTTAGTGATTTACTGCTTTAGGGTATGTAAAAACGTAAATTTGTAAGTTATAAACATAAAAAGAATAAGAAATTTTATTTATTTATTTATTTATTTATTTATTTTTTATTTTTATTTATTTCTTGATGGTTCTGAAACCATTATTTTCGAAATCTACAGACCCAATAACATATATAAGGACACCAATATTGTATCATTACACAAATATTTAATAACTCGGCACCCGCACCGGAGCCACCGGTGCAGCTGTCAACTCCTACTCCTCTGAGTCAGACTCCTTCTTCATTCTTTCCCTCTTTATTCTTCCTTCATCCTTCTTCATTCCTCCTTCGGTCTCTGTTTTGCACTCTGTGCTCTTTTTTTCAGTCGGGACCCCCCTTAATGAGGGGTCCTAGACACCCTACACGGACTATATAACCCTAATATTCGAACCTACGACCTCGATAACCCTTATAAGGACACAAACATTGTTGTTATACGAATGTTTATTAACTCGGCACCGCAGTGGCTCCAGCACCGGTGCCGGAGCCAACTCTGAATCCTCCTTCCTCATTCTTCTTCCATCATTTCTTTCATTCCTTCCTTCCTTTCCTCCTCCTTCTTCCTTTCTTCTTCTTCTTCTCTTCTTTCCTCTGTTTTGCATTTCCATGCAATTTCTTCTTCTTTTTCCAACTGGGGGACCCCAATCCTGGGGTCTCTTGGACCGCCGAATCCGAATCCGAACTCCAACCCGTCTCAGGACTCCGAATTCGCTCTACCCTGCTCAAGATTTCAGTCTTCTGCGTCAATATTTTAATGTTATGAAGGGGGCTGGGGTCTCCCCTACAGGGGGACGCAGTGGGACGTAATCTCTTCTACGATGAGCTTACATCACCATATAACCCTCCTCCAAATTTTAGCCCGATACGATAACTCTAACCAATCTAGATATATATTGGACTCAGAACCGGATGCGAAGAAGCAACCACGGCGGAAAGCAAAGTCGGAGTGCGTAAAAAACGATCCCTTACAGGGATCGTTTTTCGACTCAGATTCGGATTCCTTCGGAAATCGAACCTCCCCCCCCCTCGACGTAATAATAATTAATAATACCATTTGTTGTGTGTATGTTGTATGCGCACGCGCGCGCGCGCTCTCTCTCTCTCTCACGCGCATTGAACACCTGGTTCGATGATTAGCCGTTAGGCCTAACTCAATCTCGGGTTTGGAAAGCCAAAAGGGTATAAACGAGGGCGTAGCGGCTACGCTCTCGGGGGTGACCACCCTCTATATACATCCTACAGACTTGAAATTTACACGGATTCGAGCTTATCCCATAAATAGATTATATTCCAAGTTTCAGACCTATAGCTCTTATACTTTTTGAGAAAAAGCTGTAGGAGGTCCGGACGTAACAATACTACTTATATATATATATATATATATATATATATATATATATATTATATATATATATAATATATATATTATATGATATATATATATAATATATATTATATATAGAAATATTTTTTTATATAAACAAATTGAACACATTCGGAAGGGTTTTCCAGGGGTTCGATTCACGAAGGCAGCAACATGTTCTCTAGAGCAGTTTTTTTCAAACTGGGGTGAGTCTAGAAATTACGAAGGGGAGGGGGTGCACGACAACTTTAAAATTTATTCTTTAGTAATTTTTGGTTTGTGGAAAGAAAATATCCAAGTGGAAGTGAAATTCTTTCCTATTTTGAATGATTTCATTGTAGAAAATGAAATAAAATTGTCAGGAAAATAACATTATCACACACCTTACAAATTTGAGAGAAAAATTTATTAAAAATTTTAATGACCTTCCAAGTGACGACCTTAAATGGGTCTTAAATCCATTCAATGAGAACAATAAACTCAAACATCTTCATATTACATTCCAAGAACAGCTGATTGAAATTAAGGAAGATACAAATTTAAGAAGTAGTACCACATCCGGATCATCCCAACCAATTCTTGAACACTCTTGACCTATTTTTCACCACTAGTCCTTCTCTCTATAAATACACCACCTTCGCTCCTATCGGTAAATCTGACCACAACCTTATATCTCTTAATTTTAATACTTTCTCTCCAACAGCTCCATCCTGCCCTATGCGTTTTTCTGGCACTTTAATCGGGCCTGATTGGGGGGCATTGCGTTGCTTCTATGCTAACTATAATTGGAGTGACTGCTTTGACTCTGAAGACGCTTCAGCTTCTGCCGATAAAGTGGGAGCTGTAATCGTTGATGGGATGAGCAGGTTCATTCCTTCTTCGACTAAATCTTTTTCTCTTCAAAATCCATGGTTTGATCGTGCTTGTTCTCTGGCCATTCAGGCTAGAGACAGTGCGTATCGGGTGTGGAAAAATTCTCATTCTCCTATCACTCTCGCTAATTTTCATTCAGCTAGAAATCGTTGCAGGGATACTCTTCGACGAGCAAAGCGGACTTTCATTAAACGAAAGTGCGCTGACCTCCTTGATTCTCCTACTGACAATTCTCTCTGGCCTCTTGGCCAAAAACATCTCTAACAACTTCTGTAAATCATCCTTTCCTCCTCTTTTTCGCTCTGATGGTTCTGTTGCTAATACTCCAACTGAAAAGGCCAATCTCTTCGGCCTCCTATTTTCCTCTAACTCAACCCTGTACGATTCTGGCATTCCTCTTCCTCCTCCTTCTCCTCTCAGGTGTCCTATGCCTTTGCCTGTGATTACATTTGATCGGGTGCATGGGCTTCT
>JABUQX010019489.1:77500-83861 GCA_015478945.1 Trachelipus rathkii | reverse complement strand
AAGAGAGATCACACAGTTCAAATTTGTGGTTAAAATTAGCTCACATAAGTTTGATTTTGCTTGTCCCAATAGGTAAGTTGCTTCTGAAGATCTGTATTTGGATTTTGCAATATTTTTGAGACAACATTGAGCTTTCCATACTTTACTTTGAACACAACAGAGAATAAACTCAAAATTTTCTAACCGCTTCCTGAGACCAAGGGCTTCATTCCTTCACTTGACTTCTTACTCAAAAATATCACTTGAGATAACAATTGCGAGATTGCACTTTGAAATTGATTTTTATTGCTATAAGAATCATACTTGGATGACCACCTAGTTTTACCAATTTTTTAGTGTTTTTTGTGATGCATTCGTTATTTGTTCAACAGCTGTTAATTCCTTGCCACTGAGCTGTACTAGAACTGAAATACACATATACTTTTTCAGTTTGTCATAAAATTTTTGAAGAGCCATTATATCTTTTACAGAATCATTAAGAATTAAATTTAAATTATGAGCTGCACAATGAATGTATTCTGCATTTGAACAATTTTCCTATACTACAGCCCTGAACGTCCCTGAATATTTCCTTGTCTATTTCTCAAGACAACTTGACAGTCAGTTTACCTTAAATTTTCAAGTTTAATGTTTTAAATAATTCTAAAGATGCAATTACTCTTTTTTTCAACTTTTTCGGCACTGTTCTCTGGTTAGCATTATAAAACCACAAATTTTTCTTCAAGGGGAGGTGGCAACTATTTCTTAAAAGCACGCCCCACATTTTCAACACCCACCCCTAAAAAATGCGACATAAAATTCGGAATTTTTCAGCGATTCTGACCTCTATAAACACCAAAACTGTGCTTTTTTGCCCTCTAACAACGGTGTTTTCGAAGTGTTTCCTGTGATGTGTCATGTCTTTCAAATTTTTCAATTTTTCAAAACCCATGTTTTTGACATTTTTCGTATCAACTTCCAGAATTTTTTTCGAAATAACTTCAAACTTGAAATATGCATAGATATATCCATTACCTACTATAGTCAAAGAGAATTTTTCGATTTTTTTGAGCTTTGTGCTCAGCGTTGTCCAATTTCCAAACCCACTTTTTTTGGATTTTGAAATGAAAAATTGCCATAATTTTTTTTCTGTTCGGGCTAAGTGGATGAAATTTTCAGGGCATATGTAGTCAGGGGAGAGGCACATTTTTTACTTAGATAATGTTTTTGTATATGCAATAGTTTTGGATTTGTTCTTGGAACAAATTTTACCAAAAAATATTTTTTTAATTTTTTAAAAATTTTCTTTTGAGTATAGAAAAAAATTATCTAAGTAAAAAAGATGCATCTGGCCCGACTATATAAGCCCTAAAAATTTGGTGTTGATCGGATGAGGAGGAAAATATATATCAATTTTTCACTTTTTCAAAAATTCAAATGTTTGAAAAAGTGAAATATTGGGATATTTTTTTTTTATACTTGTCCAATCAACATCAAATTTTCAGGGCTTGTAAAGTCGGGCGAGATGCATCGTTTTACACACACACACACACACACACACACACACACACACACACAACACCACACAATATATATATAAATCTTCACTTCCCTCTATATAATGCCATGTAATATATATATATTATTATAATATTCGTTATATATATTATATATATATATAATAAATATATTTATATATTGTGTAATTATTTATTTTTCATATTTCATTTATTATTTCGTCTGTTTGCTCTTCGAAATTATGGGCCCTACCTGCGTGGGCCCCCCGCACCGCGGGGTCTGCGGGGCCGTTAGTTACGCCCCTGGCGATAGTTTAAAGTTTTTAGAGTTTTAGCCACAGGTACTTTATATATATATATAATATATATATAATAATATATATAATATATTATATATATATATTATATATATATATATATATATATATATATATATATATATATTCTGTATATCCCATGTACCAGAGTGCAAGGCTCTTGGACCCAACTCTTTTGCACCTCACCAACCTCTTTCCCCAGCTTCCACCATTTGGAATAAGGGTATATATATTAATGCTTGAAATTAATAATTCTCAAATTGCTTCAAAAAATAGAAAGGTTCTGAGCTCTTTTCAGCAGAAGCTTGTTTCTCTCTTAGTCGTAGATGAGATCTGCAAACCAACTGAAAGACGCTCACTACTAACTTTGTTGAAGGGCATGCTAAAAATTTCCTGGCGACTTCTTTAAGATGTAGAAAACTTTTACAATTATCACGTCACCAAACCAGTGGATCTTTACCTGATATCAAGCTTTTCGCTTTTGATATTCTTTGATCAATAATAGAGAATCTTTTGACACATCTGAAAAAGACTCTTCATCGCTGCTTGAAGCCAAAATAACGTTCATGGATTTCGGCAATGATATTCACTTACAGATGGTAATTGCGTGTCTCTGTTTGCTGCTGTCTTTTGCTTTTTTTATTGGCTTTTTGATATTTCTGCCTTTAGTAGTATTTCATCGCATAGGCATCCTAATTTAATTTTAAATCTCTGAGAAACACGTGGTTCAAGAAATTTGGTTTTGTTGCCAGGATTTAGAAAAGTTTCTGTTGAACATGCGTTAACGTTTTGCAGAGTTTGAATCTATTATATATCTCCCCCATGAGTGTTTCTGTCATCTTTGAAAGTCCCTTACTTTTAATATATACATGGGCGTAGGCAGGATTTCATTTTGGGAGGCGGGCAAAGTTGAGTGAATTAATATTATATATATATATATTTATATATATATTATAATATATATATATATATATATATATATATATATATAAATTATATATATTATATATATATATAGGTGCTATATATATATATATATTATTATATATATATATATATATACGTTAACCACTGGTTCAACTAACGCAAAATATATATTTGGCTATTACGGAAGAGGTAATAATCAAATTGGGTCTTGTTGCCGAACAGCATAATAGAAAGCTGTTTTTCTTGTTCGATTGTTGCCTTCAACGATTTTTATCATATCTGTATGAAAAATAGTAATACTATGATATTTTTGAGTCCATCGGTTTCACCCAGTTTGGCCAAGTTTTGTGAAGTATTTTCTTTTTTTAGGGTGAGTTCTGAAAAGTTTGTCTTATTGTGGCAATCTGTATTTCGAGATTTCCCGGATAATGTTTAGTATTATAACCATATTAAGCCGATGGCTTACACAGCGAAAATATAATCTTTTTTTCATATTTTTCCCGCAGTTTCTTTTGAGTCCCATGTTCTATCCTCTCATTGGTGCGCAATAGTCGTACACCTAACCAACGCTTAGACTCGTTTTCAAACCTTCTTTTCTAAAAACAAATCAATCGTTTTTGGCCAATGATTCAAGAACTTCAAACCCAGAATTCTTCTCGACAAGTCATTTTTCAAGATCGAAGAACCCTTAAGTGCTAGAGATAAATAATTGGTGTCATCTGCTGACAAATCCGCAATTTCATTTGCCATATAGAGTAGAAACAAAATTTTTTTTGCAACCGCGACAATCATGTTTTTTATAATAATTCCACACAAATTGATCAGTTCATTTTGAATCATCGGAGACGTCCAGGCGGCATTTATCTGTCCTTGAACATGTTCTTTCAATTTCATATCACCGCATTCTACTCGCAGCTTAAATCAGTCTTCAAAAATTCCCTCATGCAGGTCTTTACCTCTTATAGGTAAGTCATGGGTTCCGCAGAAAATGATGGTTCTTCAAAAATTGTTGTAAATTTCTTTTATTTTCTTCAATTAGTTTTTGATGTGTTGTCTGCAGCTTGAATATCAACTGGGTACTGCTTCCGTGAATTGATTTAACAGTTTGGCAGCCCCAAGTGCATCGACATATGAGAGTTCTAGCGGAGAAACTGTCAGAACAAGCCAGCTGTATACAAGCCAAGCTAGTTTGACTTTAAGTCCATATGAAAACGAAAACATTAACATTTTAGAAAAAAATATATATCGTTTATAAACGCTAGTAATTATAATTACTACTTCAATTAATCTAACTCGATTGATGTATTTTTTTCAGTTTCTTCTACTAATTAAATCTAAAACGTGGTCTGCGCACATATAAGGGTTCTAAATTTTTTTATTAACGGCCAAGATTTCCGGAGGGCAAGTGCCCCCCCCTCCTGCATACGCTATGAATATATATACTATCTAAATAATATATATATATATAATATATATATTATATCTATAATATATATAAATATATATATATATATATATATATATATATATATATATATATATATGATATAAATATATATTATATAAATATATATATATATATATATATATATATATATAATATATATTATATTGTACAGTTACCACCACCGACGGACATGGGCCCTTTTCCAGATGGGGCAGGAAATAAATACCGAAAAAGCCCACCAAGCCCAAGCCTAAAAACGCAAATCTTCTCAGGTATGCGCAGACATGCGTTTTAAAAGAGAGGAATGATTAAATACAGTAGGAAAAACAGAAAGATGGCAAGGAGTTCCACAGAACAGAGTGGTGAAAAAGAAAAGGAGCACCACAATCGAACGAGTCTGGATTTTCAATGCTCAGCAAAATGCATGCGAGAGCATGGCACCCCCTTGTATTGCGATGGCGACGCAATGGAGGTGAAATGCGAGTGGCCAACTCCTCTGAGCATCTACCGTTAGTGTACCTATACGAAAAAAAGAGATAGTGCGCCAACGTCCCGTCGCAGAGATAGAGGGTCAAGAGAGTTAGAAAGTAGGGACAGTTAATTATCCTCTATCTTAGACTCAACTCTGTCTAAATAGAAGGGTGGAGCGCCGGAGCCCCCCCCAGATGTGAGAACAGTCACTCCAAACAAGGCGAATAAGGCCCTTATATAAACTGGAGTAGCTGTGCAGAAGAAAGAAATTCCCGCAACCTGAACAGAGACTCCCAGTTTCTGTTGAGGCCAACCTAGCAACCGTTTGTGATATGAGGTTCAAGATAACTTTTTTGTTTAATGTTCAGACCAAAATGTTTATGATGTTCAACAAGTGAGACGTTAGAACCGTCGAAAGGATAGGAAATTAGGAGGTGTTTTTTGAGAGGGAAATTGTAAAGTAGTTGAGTTTTTCAACAGAGTTGAATCTTCGATCCAAGGTATGGCGGCCCCATCCGGGAATCCCATCACAGGTCGGCAAGAAATAGAATCAGAAAGCTGAAGACGAGAGAGACAACTCTAGATGCGAAAGAAGTAACAGATTTGAACTGAGTGAAAGAAGGAGATGGAGTTATCGACATAAGAGTGAAAAGAGTAGAAGTAAAGCTGAGGAGATCGTTGATGAAACGAGTAAGATAAAGTTGGAGATGAAACAGAACCTTGCGAAACACCACAATTAAGAGGAAAGAGTCGCTCCATAAACGAGTGCTGATATGGAGCGACCAGAGAGAAAACTTGAAAGAGTAAGCAAAGAGAAGAGGAAACCAAAGGAAAGGGAGCTTAGAGAGTAGCGACGGCATCGCCATAACTCGATCAAAAAAGCGCTTTGATGATATACGAGTGCCACCAACCCAAGACTCCATAGTCCCTAAGGCAGAAGACCATAAATCAGTAAGATAGCAAAGTAATGCCACCACTTGACCTCGAGCGTCGAAGGCCGAACGGATGTCTGTATGAAGGGAAGTGAATCTCCAGATAATCCGGAAATGAGAGTTGAGAAGAGTTTCAAAGATTTTAGATTAGAATACAAGTGAGAGCTATAGGACGATATAGAAGGATCAGAGCGGCTGCTTTTTCGGGGTGTTGGACATTTGCGCGCTTCCAGCACTGAGGAAAATATACAAGTATTAAAAGGCATAGAGAGTAAGTTGATCGGGACAGGCCAGCTCGAAGCACACTCCTCAGAACACGGGGAGGAATGCCATCCGGGCCACTAGCCCTCCTGACACTTCATAGATCTCAGATCCCATACACCCGATCATGCGTAATCACGGGAAGAGCAGGGAACCTGAGAGGAGGAGAAGCAGGAGGAGGGAATGCCAGAAGCGTCCAGGGTAGAATTAGATTGAAAAAAGGAGGCGAAAGAGATTAGCCTTTCAGTAGGAGAGTTAGCTACAGAACCGTCCGAGCGAATGTGGAGGAAAGGCAGATTTAAAAAAGTTATTAGAGATTGTTTTTGGCAAGAGGCCAAAATTATTTTATCAGTAGGAGAGCCAAGTAGTTGTCGCACTTTCTTAGTGAAAGCGCGCTAAGCCTGTCGAATAATAGCCTGCACGATTCCGCCGCAGAATGGAAATGTAGTAAGAGTGATAGGAAGAATCGAGAGTTTTTCCATGCCCGATACGAAATGTCTCTCTCCTGAA
>JABUQX010019489.1:65000-70000 GCA_015478945.1 Trachelipus rathkii | reverse complement strand
AGGTTTTTTTTTAATTAAAGCGAATATCGTAGGTGGGTTTACAAGTCGCCTCCCATGCAAGGCAGGACCGCCCCGCGGCTACGCAGGCTTCGGCAACACGTTTGGTGCATAAATTAACAATAAATTCTTCCTTTTCTTCGTGAACAACAATGAAAGAAGGCAATCTTTGCGTAGGTAAATAATTCTGAGATAGCATTACGAACCATTCCGATAACTAATTTATTATTGCCCCTTCTGGTTTAATAAAGGGCATATATATATATATAATATATGATATATATAATATATATAGATATTATGATATATATTATATATATATATATATATAATTATATATATATTATATTATATCATGACACGTCTCTGTGAGAAAGGTAAGAGGATTGAAATGAAATCGATGATTGCAAAAAAAAAAAAAAAAAAAATAAAAATAAAAAAAAAAATCGAATATATCGAATGAAAAGGTTAACATTACTCTTTAAGCGAAGTTTGATAAAGTGTAATTCAAAGAAAATAGGAGAATTAGAGGGAAGAAAAGCCCTCCAAAGTTCAAATTGTAAAAATAAGAATAGCTTTTGAGCCTGGGTTTAGGGAACTGACCAGAGAAAGAATAAACTGTATAGAAAGGTTACCACATGAGTTTTCTTTAAGGGAGGAGAAC
Source organism: Trachelipus rathkii (assembly GCA_015478945.1). Taxonomy (NCBI): domain Eukaryota; kingdom Metazoa; phylum Arthropoda; class Malacostraca; order Isopoda; family Trachelipodidae; genus Trachelipus; species Trachelipus rathkii. Next base: position 69,339 of record JABUQX010019489.1, on the reverse strand, counting down.
TGGGACTTGAGAATTCTCTGTAATAGGTATAATATAAAGATAGTGATGCATGCAACAGTTCGGAATACAGAATGAGATTGAAGAGTCAGTTAGAACATGATGGGTTGATACTAGGGTTGTGGAGTCAGTTCAAAAATTTTCCGACTCCGACTCCACCCTCAGAAAAATAACCTGACTCCAACTCCGACCCGACTCCGACCTCTTGAAAATTACCGACTCCGACTCGGACTCCGATCCACACCTTTTGAAATTACCTGACTCCGACTCCACTCTTTTGAAAATTAACGAACTTGCGACTCCGACTCCGACTCCGCTCCGACTCCGACTCCACCCTCTTCAAAATTACCGACTCCGACTCCACCCTTTTCAAAATTGCCGACTCCGACTCCACTCTCTTCAAAACTACCGACTCCCCGACTCCGCGACTCTGACTCCACAACCCTGGTTGATACGGCGAAAGTCACGAGACTCCACATCTCATATACAACAATATGTGTGTAGAACCACGTTAGATATGTGATGTATACTCAGCACAAGGATTAGCGACACCCCTATAAAGAACTTTGCATTTGAGGAGCTGTGAACAGTTCTGAAGGTTCCTCAGAGCACCTAACCTAACCTAACCTAACCTAACCTAACCTAACCTAACCTAACCTAACCTAACCTAACCTAACCTAACCTAACCTAACCTATTTTTAGATGCTTGTTTTGTGAGATAAACAATATAATCCTTCCAGGAAATATCACTGGAAGGGGAAGCATCAAGAATAGTAAGAGCAGATGCAGTTTTAAATTGCGTATTTTCTAAGATGATGTAGTTGTGTGTAAGATTAATGAAGAAGTGAGTTTTTGGTGCATTAAAAACAACAATGTTTTCTCTGTCCTAACTTGAAATATTAATTAATAAAAAGATCAGTTGCTGCAAAGCTATCCTTTTAGTATATTATCTAATTGCTGTTGAGTGGTTGAGGAGTAGAGTCGCTGCTGTAAGAGTGGATGGAGGATGAAATGAAATATAAAAGGTTATTAAAGAAAAGTAGAAAAGGGAATAGGATCATAACAGAACCTTGTGAACACTACCATTAACATCTAAATGATGAACCACCGTTCATTGGCCTACAAAATATTTTACATGAGGATCGAGAAGAAAATCAGAAAAATGGCTACGTTGAGAATGATAGATCTAAAAAGGGAAGAGTTAAGATATCGTAGCTTTGTATCAGATTTTTGTCGAAAGCTATCAAAGTGCCTACCGCCAATTCAAAAGATTCGCCGAAATTCCAAGGAACAGAGAGATAAGTCGGAAGCCATAATAGCTTAAGATACCTCCAATTATAACTGTTAACGATAGATTAAAAAAATATATTTGAAAGAACGGAGCTTAAAGTGATAAGATGATTGTTAGAGAGTGAAGAGTGAAGAGGGTTCCACCTTTTTCGACACAGGTTGAATGAGCTCAATTTCCCAGTTGAAAGGAAGGTGGAAGTTGATGAATATAGACAAAACAAGGCTCATTTTTTAATGTCATAGAGAATAAAAATCACATCTTTATAATATATTGGAATAATATAAATTATAGATATAGAGTTCAACTTTATCGTAAGATATGACTATATATATATATATTATATAATATATATATAATATATTATATATATATATATATATATATATATATATAATATATATATATAATTTGAATAAGATCAAGGGTTTATAAAGAAAGACTTCAACTTTATCGAAAGATATGACAGCAGTGATGATATCGGAAGAAAGGAGAGGATGGGGAGAAAGTTGGTGAGATATTAATTAGAGTTTACTTTCTTTTCCCAAAATGTCAAAAGAATGCGAGAAAGAGGGACCAGGAAGATTATGCCTTTTCTATGAAGAGAAGAGGCTGTAGAGTTTTGGAAAATAGATTTCGTACTATTCTGAAATGAAAATCAATCGAGTAACTTGAGTTTCTATAGAATGAATAAGAGAAAAGTAGATTCAATGTTTATAGAGAAACCAAATGGATATACCCGCCAATGTCAAATATAATCAACTTTGCAATTTGTTCTGTACATCAAATGCACCGTCCCCAATTAGTTAGTAATGATTCAAAGGGAAATCATAAAAGAACGAGCGCAAGTCTTACAAAATATTAGCTGCATTGGAGTGTCAAGTCAAACTCGTTTATTCGTTAAGGACGAGGATTCTTTCCTTCTGAAAACTTGCACAGTTAGAGGATGAAATAAAATAGAAATAAAAAACAGGGAATATATATATATATATATATATAATATATAGTATATATATTATCTAATAATATATATATAATATATTCATATATATATTATAGTATATTATATATATATATATATATATATTATTATATATATAAATTATGAAAATAAAATAGAAATAAAAAAACAGTGTATACACATGCGTTCAGTTATGTATAATATAGATAATTATATTATATAATTATAATACTATATATACATATATATATATATATTATATATATATAATATATTAATATATATATATATATCTATTTATTATATATATTATAGAGCAGAATAATAGAAATAAAAAAACAGGGAATGATATATATGTTATATTATATATAAATATAATATATATTAATATATATATATAATTATATAATATATTATATATTTTTTATATTATTATATATATATATATATAATATATATATATATTATTATATATATATATATCATAGAAGGTACTTGAACCCCTCTGGGGTACACGGCATGATTGCGGGTGTTCCTGGTTACAGGAGGCACTCCAGCGGAAGGCCGTGTGAGCCCCAGAGGGGTCCAAGCACCCTTCTATGATTTAAAAAAAGTACAGCAGTTTCAAAGCAGTGAATCGAAGCGGAGACTTAAAACTGTTCAGATGCCCTTCCTTTTTTGGGGAGCGGAATTTGGGCCTAGTGGTGGAGCCTACTGTAAATTGTCTACGGCGACGCTGTTTGTCGATGGTTCGAGTCCCTGGCGCTAGCGAAATTTTTCTTTAGTTTATATAATATAATATATATATATATATATATATTAAAAAATTTAAATATAAATAAATATATATATATATATATACTATATTATATATATATATATATATATAATATATATATTTATATAATATAATGTTATATACTATATAGGGTATTTATATATAATATTGTTATAGTTATTAGTATGATTGTTGCCTTGTCTTGTCTACTGCAGCCACTCTCGTCTCCTTCTCGTCTCTTCTTTGCGTCTTCTTCTCCTGTAGCGCACTGTCTTTTGTGTCCTCTCTCTCTCTCTCTCTCCTCTCTCTCTCTCTTGGTTTTGGGGGGTCTCCTCCTGTCCCTTCTTGTCACTCCCTCTCTCTCTCCTCCTCTCTCTCTCTCTCCTCTCTCCGTCTCTGTAGGCCCGCTTTATTTTTTTATCCTTTTAAAAGATTCTACCTCTATTGACATCAAATATTTTTGATCATCTCAAGCAATTTTTATCTTTTTATTGACTCATCCCGCGCAAATTCTTTTCGTGTTCCTTAAATCTTTGCCTAACTAAAAGAGGGAGTTTGCAACAGTTTTCCGTTAACGTTAGAAAATATATTCAACGTGTCTCCCTATTTTCTCTCTTACTCGCTTGTGATCTTCCAGTTCCGTCAGCACGTACTTATTCTTTGCTGCCGCTCTCTTTGTAGGCTTCTGACGTCATCATCACGTTTGTAACCTGATTCTCTACTGTGTTTGCCGTTTTTTTTTTTGCTGTGATAGTATGTTCATCTTCTAATAAGCCTGGGGTGAGTTTTAGTAGTCTTCTAGATTTAAGCTTTTATATTTTTTGCTTTTAAAATTATCGAAAAGTGTTTATTACTTAAAAAGTGATTTTTTATATAACAGTGAAAAATTTCATTTTAGTGCCAAAGTGCATACTTATTTTTACAGTATTACTTTTTAGAATTATATTATTTTTAAATTCAAAATGTAATATCTACAGACCTCTCGAATTTTTTAGTTATGTAAATTAAAAATTCATTATTGTTATTATTTATTGTTGTTATTTTTTTAATTATCCATTATTTTATCTATTATATTTTTTATATAGGTTTTTGCATTTTGCTTTGCATTTGCTTTTAGAGTAAAAACTGAAAACTTTTTTTAGAGTAAAAACTGAAAACTGTCCTATGATTTTTTCCAATTGTGGTCTCAAAACCACAATATATTATATATATTATATTATATATATATTATATAATATTGGCATATATATTTATTTATATTTATATATTAGTTTTTTAATATATATTAATATAATACTATATAATATATATATAT
>JABUQX010019489.1:60000-62500 GCA_015478945.1 Trachelipus rathkii | reverse complement strand
ATATATATATATTCATTAGTATTTTTATGATATAATATATAGTATATATAGTATATAATATATATTATATATATATATATATATTATAATTTTATTTTTGGAGTGATTATTTTAATATTTGGATTGATCTTTTAGCTCTGAATATATATATATTTTCCGAATTTTAATTGTTGTCTGTAAAACACATTAATTATCAAGCTAAAATTGCATAAAATAAGTTTATAAATGGATTGTGATGAACAGAAGGTAATATGAAGAATTTAAATTGTAAGACTATATGGTGACAATTGCTAGCAGAAAATAACAGTAAGTGCATTTAGATTTTAGATAGAATGCCAAAATTTAACCCACATCTCGTACATTTAATATATATATATATATATATATATATATATATAATAATATATATATATATATTTCAATATATATATATATATATATATATATATATATATATATATATATATATATATATATATATATATATATATTATATTATTACTATAAATAGCATATAGTTATATATTATTATATATATATATATTATATTATATATATATTATAGGTCTTTATGAGTTTCATGGTTCAGAAAATTGTTTTTTTTTTTATTTTCTCTTTTATATAGTTATTATATGATACTAGCAATAAAGTTTAGTGGAAATAAACAGGATCAAAAAATATTAAATACAAAAACAGTAATTATTTAATAAATCGTAATTTTTTAGCATCGTACGTTTGATAGCTACCGAGAAGCAAGATGACTCCTTAAATGTAAAAAATCTTAGTTAGAAGAACCCGAAAACAAGAGAAAAAAAGTTAGGGCAAAGTAGATCCATCTAGTTTAGGTATAAGTTTACTGTATCGTCTATTCATATAAGCTATGTTATAGGTTTACTGCATCGTCGATCCATGTAGGTAAGGTTCTTTTTTTCGGCCTTCTATTCAGGTATGATAAATATTGTAATCTTACAGAAATATATAAAAAAAAATCAATAAGGAACGAATTTTCCCCCGAAAACATTTTTTTTACCTTTACTTGAAGTTATGCGATTTTTTGACAGGCTATTTCTTTCCTCATTCAAATGAACGTTTTTGCTACTTTATTAATTAATTTTCAATTTTTCATATTTTCGGTAATTTCTCGATCCACTTAATAATTGCTAATATTCATATACTAATAAAAATATGAAAAAAGTAAAAAAAAAAAAACATTTATATGTATCACGAAGCTCATAAGGTCATATATATAATATAGTATATATAATATATATATATGATATATATATATTATATAATAATATATATATATATATATATATATATTATATATATATATATATATTATATTATATATATATATATATATAATATTATATATATATCAGGCTTGGGTTCAAGTAACAAGTACTATGTACTATTAACTTGGACTTAGTACATTTTGGAAAGAGTACTGTTGACTGGGGCGACAAAACTGGCACCTCAAATCTTGAGGCTCTCACCAATCGCGGACTGACGAGACGACGATGGACCGAAAATTTGGATGATATGCGACTAAGAAAATATTGTGATGTAAGCTCATCGTAGAAGAGATTTACGTCCCACTGCCGTCCCCCCGAGGGGAGACCCACCCCCTTCATACATTAAAAATTGATTGACGCAGAAGACTGAAACTTGGGAGACGGGTAAGAGGATTCGGAGTCTGAGACGGAGTTGGAGTCGGATTCGGATTCGGCGTCCAGAGACCCCCCAGGATTGGGGTCCCCAGTTGAAAAAAGAAGAAGAAATGCATGGAATGCAAAACAGAGGAAGAAGAAGAAGAAGAAGAAGAAGGAAGAAGGAGGAGGAAAGGAGGAAGGAAGAAGAAATGAGGAAGGAGGAGGAGGTTGAGAAGGATTCAGAGTTGGCTCCGGCACGGTCTGGAGCCACTGCGGTGCCGAGTTAATAAACATTCGTTATATGGGAATGGTGGTGTCCTTATAAGGGTTATCGAGGTCGTAGAGTTCGAATATGAGGGTTATAAGTCCGTGTAGGGTGTCTAGGACCCCTCATTAAGGGGGGTCCCGACTGAAAAAAAAGAGCACAGAGTGCAAAACAGAGACCGAAGGAGGAATGAAGAAGGATGAAGGAAGAATAAAGAGGGAAAGAATGAAGAAGGAGTCTGACTCAGAGGAGTAGGAGTTGACAGCTGCACCGGTGCTGGCTGCGGCTGCCCGGAGTTATTAAATATTCGTGTAATGAACATGTTTGGTGTCCTTATAATGTTCTATTGGTCTAAAAGATTTCGAAAATAATGGTTTCAGAACCATCAAGAAATAAATAAAAAATAAAAAATAAATAAATAAATAAATAAATAAAATTTCTTATTCTTTTTATGTTTATAACTTACAAATTTACGTTTTTACATACCCTAAAGCAGTAAATCACTAAATCAAACCACCATCCAGCCAGCATCCAACCTCCCTCCTGACCATCTGTGATCTATTGATCTATTGATTAAGGT
>JABUQX010019489.1:42500-55000 GCA_015478945.1 Trachelipus rathkii | reverse complement strand
TTATATTATTTGAAGTGTTCAATAGAACATACAAGTAATTAAATAGGTTAGGTTTTCCACATATTTATTCATGTTTAAATGTGTAAAGTGATACATTGTTAAATGCCCCTAGATAATCGCAATGTGAATTAACCCAGTGGCCCTAAAAGGTGGAAAGGGCATATGACCTTCGGCAATCGAGTGCCGATGTATTGGATGGAGCTAGCGTCATTTACTTATTTGCTACTTTTGCTAACAAATATAAGTGGCGTTAATTCAAAAAATAAAAGGGCCCATATTGTGTATCCAAAATACTTCAGTCAGCCAGGAGACCAGTACCCCATGAATGAAAACTTAAAAATTCTATAGCACCAGCTTCTTGGAAAGCAGTTTCAGACTCTGATGATGGTTCTCTCGGCCCTAATGCAGAAGCATCAAGTACTGCAGATACCCCATATATACCAGAAGAATCAATTACCAAACCACACACAATCACACAACCGCAACTAAATGATATAGTCCGAGATCTTTATTTGTCAAAACAACAAGCGAAACTCTTAGGTTCACGCCTGCAAGAGTGGAATGTATTAGATAAACATGTTAATATTAGTATATATAAAAATAGAAAAAGAAATTTGATGAAATATTTTACTAAGACTAACTTAATATGTTCATGTTCCAATGTGAATGGACTGATGTGTGAGCTGGGTATTCCATATGTAGATGATGAATGGCGCTTATTCATAGAATCTTCTAAAAAAAGCCTAAAAGCCGTCTTATGCGATTCTTATTCTGTTGTGCACTCCGAGTATTTCGTCTGGGACTCCCTCCTGAGGGTTCACAGACCCCCGTGAGGGTTCTGAAACTATCTTATTCGACATTTAGGTCCTTATAAACATATACATTGACACCTATATTGTGTTTTTAAGCGTATGTTTACTCAATCGGTGCTGCACCGGCTCCTGTGCTTGTTCTGTTACCGACGTCTACAATACTTCATTTGTTCCGGCACATGAGACTTCTTCTTGTTCCTTTCTCCATCTTTTTCGAATTGGTAAAAGAAAAATGTTTTCAATAAATTTATGTAATGTTCATACAATAATAAAGCATATTTTTGCAATGTTGTGTTTATAATTAAGTTTAATTAGAACTTTATGTTATAGATCAATGGTGAGGGGTGGGGTGGGGGTGGGTTTTTTTTTTAATAATTTTTAATAAGAGAAGGAAAATTTGTAAAAAATGAAAATATTTTAAATACATTTTATTATATTCATACAAGAATCATGTTTTTAGGTTGTATAAAGAATGAAGTAAAAAACGTAGTTTAATAGCCATAAAGTAGTAGATGAATAAAGCAAATGATATATATATATATAAAATATATATAATTATATATAATATACCTATATATATATATATATTATATATATATATATATATATATTATATATATATAATATATATATATATATATATATATATATATATATAATATATATTATATATATTATATATATATATATATATATATATATATATATATATATATATATATATATATATATATATATATATATATATATATATATATATATATATATATATATAGGCTCTTGGGGCCTACTGAGGAAGGTACGAAAAAGGTTAGATGATTTCCAATTTTATTCATGCAACAGCAAATCACGGTATGCAAAAAAAAAACAAAAAAAAACTAAAATTAAATTATAAATATTGATAATATAAAAAAATAAAAACAACAAAAATAATAATAATAGTAACAATAAATTCAAAAAAATATTACAATGTTATTAAAACATAAAAAAAAATTGGCCGTGTATGCTGGGCGACAATACCAATTATAAAACTTAAAATTAACTATTCCAAGAAAAATTACTATATTACGATTTATATACACTATGTTTGACCTTGAAATTTTACTGAATTTGTAATGCACACGAAAACTTAAAAATACATTATTCAGAAATATTTAAATAAACAAAATACAGTAACACGCACCCAAATGCTTAAATAGTAAAAGATATTTCAAGAAGAAGAACTATTACAGACTTCACTTCACACAAATAATTGCACTTTTTAATGGTTAAGACAAATCGAGAGTGAGGTAAAACAAAATCCAATAAGTAGGCCTGAGAGAGAATGAAGGCAACGTGCACTTGGTACGACGGCAAACAGAGAGTGAGGACGATTCAGAAAAGACTCCGAAATTTATCTGTTAAAAACAGCGGACAACCTGTGAAGGAAAGATTTAAAAATATAAAAAGGAAGCGAAGAAGGGTGGAAAAGTATGCATTAAGAGAAACTTCAATGTTGTTAAGAGCAAAAATTGATTGCGCTAATAAAAATTAAAATAGCGTAAAACTGAAAGAGAAAAAACGAGAGAGAGAGAGGCTAAATTACACCCCCCCCAGCGAGAACCGAGTTCTTACAGAGTAAAGCGAACAACAGAACGAAGGAGCCGACCAGCTCGCGATGTGGTATAAGAAAGAGAAGAGCCGGGAGGAGGAGGGGTAGGCGGAGGAAGTGGAGGACTAGGCGGGGGGTGGGTTGGCGGAGGAAGAGGAAGACTAGGCGGAGGCAGAGGAATAGGAGCCGAAGGACAAGCGGGAGGAGCAACAGGTAACAACGAAGTAGAGTAAGAAGGAACAGGAGGGACAGGAAGGATGGGCGCAGGAGGTGGGATCATGTCAACTGAAGAACCGGGATCAGCATCCAGGGATGCTGGCTTGATCCTGTCAATCAAGAAGTTCTCCACTTTAGATCCTTTCTGAAGGGAGAAGTGCTTGTGATGACGTTGCAACACACGGAAGGAACCGTCGTATCGGGCCTGTAGTGGACCGCGATGAGAGTAGTGACGAACCAGAACGTGTGAGCAGGAATCAAGTTCGGAAGGAATGTAAGTGGCACGACGAATCTGACGAGGCAAGGAAGGGTTCCAAGAATCAGCACACTAACGAAGACGGGCAAGGAAGGTGTGTTGATCCGAAGTAGTGGGCGAAGGGAGGATGAATTCACTAGGGATGTGGATGGAGGAACCGTAGACGAGTTCAGCGGATGAACACTGCAAGTCCTCTTCGTAGGAAGTCCGAATGCCAAAGAGGACGAGGGAAAGAGTCTCCGACCAGTTTTCGTGATTACCATGCGCCATCAAGGAAGCTTTGAGCTGACGATGAAAACGCTCTATCATTCCTTGAGCCTTGGGGATGGTAACTACAGGAGCAGAGACGTTTGGAACCGATGAGAACCATGAGGTTTTTCCACAAGTAAGATTCGAACTGTCTACCTTGGTCTGTTGAGACGGTAGAAGGAGTGCCGAACCTAGCAATCCAGTTGAAAAGAAATGCCTGGGCGATGGTTTCACTGGATGTGTCACGTAAAGGGATAGCTTCAACCCAGCTGGTGTAGCTGTCGATGCAAGTAAGGATGTGGGTGTAGCCGTTAGGAAAAGGTAGAGGACCAACTAAGTTATGTGGTCTTGATCGAAGCATTGTCCCGGAGGAAGAAATTACTCGACAGGAGAGTTAGTATGCCTGTGAACTTTGGAACGTTGGCAACTAAGGCACTGTTTAGTCCACAGCTTAACGTCCTGGAGGAGGTATGCCAGATGAAGTGTTTACCAATCTTAACTTACGATCCTTTAACACCTAGCTGCGAGACGTTGTGAATGGTGTTAAAGACAAGACGATGCAAGGGAGTCGGTACAACAGGGAGGGGAAGACGAGAAAACATATCACATAAAAGTGGAAAGGGAAAACCAAAGACTTCCATACTCTTGATGCCGAAGGAAGAATTAGCTGGGAATGTAAATTCCTCCAGCTGCTGAAGACGGGACATCTCTTCGTAGTTGAGAGAAGGAAGAGGAGAAATAGCACTAATGCGAGAAAGAGCATCTGCGGGGATGTTTTCTGCACCCTTGACTTGTCGAATATCGGTAGTGAATGGAGCGATAAATTCAAGGTGACGTTCCTCGCGAGGGGACTACTTGACTGTAGATGCAGTTATGGCATGGGTGATGGGCAGGTGATCAGTGAGAACATGAAATTCTCGACCTTCAATGAAATAGTTGAAGTGTTTAATAGCAAGGTAAATGGCGAGCAATTCATTTTCAAAAGCGCTGTAACGTACCTGGGGAGGTTGAAGCTTATTGGTAAAGAACGCCAAGGGCCGCCACTCACCGTCTAAAAACTGTTGTAGGACAGCACCAACCGTATAGTCTGAAGCGTCGGTATGGATCCGGGTAGGAGCGGTGGTAGAAGGGAAAACGAGAAGAACGGAAGAAGCCAGGGCTTCCTTGATGGAGGTGAAGGCATGGCGGGCCTCGTCGGTCCAGTCGACGGTGACAGAGGCCGAAGAACCTTTTCGAACAGATTTGAGAAGAGCGTTGAGAGGACGAAGTATTTCTGCTGCGGACGGGATGAATCTGTGGTAAAAATTCACCATGCCGAGAAAACGACGGAGTTGACGCTGTTTGGCAGGAAGGGGGAAGGAACGGATGGCAGAAACACGGTCTTCGAGGGGACGGACGCCCTCGGAAGAGATAGTGTGCCCAAGGAAGGTTAGTGAAGAGACGCCGAACACACATTTCAAAGTATTGACACGAATGCCATATTCTACTAACCTTGTGAACACTTGGCGGAGATGAGAGAGGTGCTCTTCCGGAGAGGAGCTAGCGATGAGCAGGTCATCGATGTATGCGAAAACAAAGGGCAATCCGCGGAGGATTGAATCAATAAAACGTTGGAAAGACTGGGCTGCGTTACGAAGGCCGAAAGGGGTACGTAGAAATTCAAAAAGACCGAAGGGGTGATTACAGCAGTTTTATGAACGTCAGCAGGGTGGACTGAGATCTGGTAGAAGGCTTTAACAAATTCGTTTTTTGAAAAAATGTTACATCCAGAAAGGTTTGCGTTAAAGTCCTGTATATGAGGAACAGGGTACCTATCTGGACGAGTGATGGCGTTAAGGCACCTGTAGTCGCCTGTGGGGCGGTAGTCACCGTTGGGTTTGAGTACAAGGTGAAGAGGGGAAGCGTAGTCGGACTTGGAAGGACGGATGATGCCCTGCTGAAGCAGTGTGTTGAACTCCTGCATAGCATCTTGCAGTTTGTCAGGAGCAAGATGACGTACGTGGGAGAAAGGAGGTCTCGCATTCGTTTCCATGTGATGAACAACGTGGAGGGGTATTTTTGCTTTATTATGATGCCATGTCGTAGAGAGCGGGATTTGAGTAGTTTTATTTTGTCTGTGAGCAATAAAGAGGTGCTTGAAGATGCTCCTGATGCGCACATTATAACTCCCATCTCATGAAAGGTGTTACGGCCATCTATTGTTGCTATATTATGGTCGACACTATCGACGCCTCATTGAGAAAAGTGGCCTGAAGGTACAACGCTTTGGTTACTTTCATCCTTTACAGAAGAGTGTATGTATTTCTGCCCCTCATCATAAGGCACACTGAATACAAGGCTGCAAAGTTCATCGAAACCCAAAATCTCTGTGAATCTGTACGCCTACAGCAAGAGGATTTGGACATATCAGAGAATGAGGCCTGCAAGCTTGCATTACAGCCTGACCTTTCGAAACCTGCTTCAGATCATTGCGTTTGCCACCGATTAGGATATCCAAGATAGATAGGAGGGGTATTTTTGCTTTATTCTTATGTCATGTGCTAGAGGGTGGGGTTTGAGTCGTTTTATTTTGTCTGTGAGCAATAAAGAGGTATTAGAAGATGCTCCTGATGCGCACATTATAACTCCCATCCCATGAAAGATGTTATGGCCATCTATTGTTGCTATATTACGGTCAACCATATCGACGCCTCATTGAGAGAAGTGGCATGATGGTACAACCCTTTGGTTACTTTCATCCTTTACAGAAGAGTGTATGTATTTCTGCCCCTCATCATAAGGCACACTGAATACAAGGCTGCAAAGTTCATCGAAACCCAAAATCTCTGTGAATCTGTATGCCCACAGCAACAGGAATTGAGCATATCAGAGAACGAGGTCTGCAAGCTTGCATTACAGCCTGACTTTTCGAAACCTGCTTCAGATCATTGCGTTTGCCACCGATTAGGATATCCAAAAAAGTTAGTAAAGCAGTGGGTAAATATGTCTTATTTTCTTCAACGGATGCAATTTCTGATGCACTAGGATAAAAGTCCTTATTTGTACAGAAAAATTTATTTACAATTCGGATCAGTTTTGCTGCCAGACTTGATTAATCCAAAAATTTTTTTTCATCAGGGTCATCAAGTCTCGTTTTGTTTGTAGATATTTCCATGCAATATGTTTGATATAGTTTTTTCTCCAACTTGTCATCATGTTTACATTTATCCCATATGTGTCTGATATTACGATGTTGTCACCAAAAACCAGTCTTGCAATTTTTTCCTTAAATATCTAGAAGTGTAAAGCTCACTTCCCTCTGGTAAAAAAACTGCGCATTTTTCCACTACTAAGTCGCTGACAGATATTGGCTCTTTACAGTTTTCTTGTAACCATTTACATGTCTTTACCAAAGCATCAGAACTATCAGTGTCAACCGGACGGCCTACTGATGTGGGCAATCCTCCACTGCCTTAAGGAGTATACTTCACAGTAATGGGTTTGCGGCTCTTAAAATTGACACTGAACGCTTGGTGAAATCGAGCTACTGCAGCAGGTAAATCTATTACTGAAAGCATCCTTGCGTGTACATTTGCTGCCCATAAACTTTCAAAATTGTCTCGCGAAACTGGAAAGTACGCACAGGAATGACTGTTATTTTTTTAAGCTTTTCATAATCCGTAATAATCTGCTGAGCAACCAGTTTATCCTCATTGAAATGGTCCAATCCAACACTTCCTCGTAGAGTTATAGAGAAAGTCAAAGGAATACGTCTTGCGATGTTTTCAGTTTTATATCACTTTTAATTTTGATATGATTGAAGTGTACACGTTGACTTGGTGATAACATCATAATATCAGGCACAAATGGGAAATGCAACATGATAACATTTCTAAAACCTGCATCAAATAATCTTGGACTATCACAAACAAAAAAATGACTTGATAATCCTGATGAAGGAAAATTTAGATTAATCGATTAATCAGAACTAAAATAAATTTGTTGTACAAAAATAAGGACTTTTATCCTAGTGCATCAGATATTGCATCCGTTGAAGAAAACAAGACATATTTACCCCCTGTTTTACTAACTTTTCTGGATATTCTAATCGGTGGCAAACGCAATGATCTGAAGCAGGTTTCGATAAGTCAAGCTGTAAGGCAAGCTTGCAGGCCACGTTTCTGATATGCCCAATTCCTCTTGTGTAGGCATACAGATTCACAGAGAATTTGAGTCTGGTTTCCTAATTGATGAACTTTGCAGCCTTGGATTCAGTGTATCTTTTGATGAAGTGCAGATATGCATACACTCTTCTGTAATGGATGTAAGTAACTGAAGCTTTGTACCATCAGACCACTTCTCTCATCAGACAATCTCGACCATAATATTGCAACGATAGATGGCCATAACACCTTTCATGGGATGGGAGTTATAATGTGCGCATCTGGAGCATCTTCTAACACCTCTTTATTGCTCACAGACAAATAAAAGGACTCAAATCCAGCTCTCTAGCACATGCCAATAAAAAGAAAGCAAAAATACCCCTCCACTACATTCAATCCCCTAGCTCAAGAGCCATGAATAAACTGAAATTTCAAAGTTTATTCTATGAACAAATAAAAGTAATTTTCTCGATGTTCTTTGGAGTGCCAGAAAGTTATTTAAAACAACTCAACCAGGATGGTTAGGATACATGCAAACAGCTGCAGAAGGTGAACACAATGGTGTAACAGTAACTTCGTTTCTACAAATGATTGATTTGAATCCAAGTTCTTATAGCTGTGTATACACAACAATTATGTTCCTATGTAATGAAGCAAAAAGATTGAATGTGAAAACTCCAATTGTAACCTTTGATCAGTGCTTGTGGACAAATGAAATGAAAGTTATATGAGCTGATCACAAAGAAGAATTCGATTATGTGGTAATCCAACTTGATGGGTTTCATACACTAATGTCCTTTCTTGGGGCTATTGGAGGAATGGTGGCTGGATAGGGCATAGAAGAAACTTTGTAGACAGTATATGCTGAAAATTCAGTAACCCAACATGTTAAAAGGTAAATCATATTCACGTGTTCTCCGAGGGCATTTTCTAATTTCTTCAGCTCTCACTGCTTTGATTGTAGCCGATGCTTTAAAGTGCAGCCTACCAGTTGAAGTAACTGCAGATTCAGATTTGAGCAAGATTTCATCAGAAAGTGAATGCATTACCGGTGATGCAATGGAAGTGAAGACAAATGATGATGATCGTAATCTTGAAAATGTATTCACCTTTTCAAAAACGTGTTCAGAGGTGATATCAGAGCAGAGGAAGTTATTTCAAATCCTTATTTTCATAAACTTTCGTCACTAATAGATGAAAGAAAGAATCTTCTCAAATCGCAAAGTCATACTGCCAAACTCTGGCTGTTGTATCTGAACATGGTGGATATTGTAAAAACATTTATTTCGGCTGAGCGATCAAGAAATTATGAAATGCACTCACAGGTGGTTGAACATATGCTATTTTTTTCTACTTCCGGTCATAATAATTATGCTAAATGCGCAAGTATTAAAACCCGAATGAGGGAACTAAAAACAACGAATCAAGAACTATACAAAATGCTGAATAAAAGCCACTTTACTGTACGAAGTAAGGACAGGAAATGGTCTGGTGTTTGGACCGATATGTTCATTGAGCAAATGCTCATGAAATGCATTAAAGTCGTTCTGGCGTAACTCATGGAGGAGGAATGACTGAAAGTCAACGTGCAACTTTGATTTTGAGCCATTCTAGATGCAGTGAAGTAACATGTGCAATGAGTTGGCTGACCAGTGTTTCACGTATTGGTAGGGAACAACATACTGATTTAACTGGTGCAATGATGGCCAGAGATTTCGAAGATATGAAAAAGGTAATGCAATTTTTTTATAGACCACAATCCACTTACTGCTTCTTCAAGTGACTTATGGAAATTTTCAATGGAATTACGGATAGTGAAAACAAAGTTACTGCAGAAAATGCCGACATAATTGGAAGAAACATTCAAGATAAACTTACTGACAAACTTTTTTAAAGATGAAACTTTATTGAAATCAGACCAGGCAGTACCCATGAAAGTGTTGAAAAAGGAATTGTTATTGCTGGTGAGACTCATCGTGTAGATCCGCGTCTTTTAACACAGAGGGCGCTTGCTTGTATCTCCTTGGATAAAAACTCTCAGGATGCAAGGGAATTTTTTAATTATACGAGTTATACACTCTACCAACTTCATTATTTGACCATAGTATCCATGAAATTAGAAAAACTGATAAATCATCATTGGCAAACACATTAGATTGCATGAATATCAATGAAAAACAACGATCATGTTTCCAGCAAAGTACTTCATACGTTCTTGATGCTGTTGCATTAACTCACCAGTTACCATGGTCCGCTTCTGCAACATTTGGTGATGTCATAAGGCAACATGAATCGTATGTCAACAGAAGGTATGGAAAAGTGACAATAGTTTTTGATGAGCATGAAAAACCAAATATAAAAGATATGGAGCTCAGATTGCGCTTGAAGCAGTCGTCTGCTTTGTAGTAGTCTTTGATGAAAATTTGCATGTGATCATCAAGAAAATAAATTTCCTTCTAACTTTACAAACAAACAACGCTTTATCAATATACTAGGGAATTATTTCCAAGGAAGAGGTCATTCCGCCATTCATGCAAAAGGTGATACAGACACACTAATCGTCAAAGAAGCTTTAAATATAGCTCAGGAAAAACATGTCACTGCAGTAGCTGATGATACTTATATTTAAATCCTACTACTATATCATTCTTCTAAGAACATTTTAATGCAGTCTGCCACAAAATCTGATAGAGTTCGGGACGTTCAAGCCATGCAAAGATCTATTGGACTGAAGGCTTTGTTCACGCATTAACAAGGTGTGACACCACCAGTCCGTTATTTGACAAAAGCAAATCTCTAGCTTTCAAGAATATCAAAAAATCCAAAACTTTATGCGAATGGGCTTCCCCTTTTGGATCATCAGAAGATGTTACTAAGGAAGATTTGGTCAAAATTGACTGCAAAGTTATTGTGTCACTATATGGAGATAACATCGACACAAGCAACCTAAATGTGCTTCGTTATGAACTATAGTGTTACTATACATTAGGAAAATAGATTCAGCTATAAAAGAATTTGATATAGCTAATTTGTCTCCAACACAAAATGCAGCGAAATACCATCTACTTCCAGTGCATTTACAGTGTTTTATTTGTAAAAATCTATATTTGCTAACCCCTGAACCTACACTAAGGAGTTGGCAGTTGGTTGATGGAGAATTTCAGTCGACATTAACAGACTTGAGCTCTGCACCAGACAAACTCTTAAATATAATTAAATGTGCCTGCCAAACTGCAGTTCAAGAACCACGTAACAATATGAAATATACATGTCGCCGATATGGACTTACATGTTCAGTAGTTTGTAAAAACTGTTGTGGAAAGGACTGTACAAACACAGCAGATAGTTTTGATTTAGATGAAGATGAAGATGAGATTTGATTTTCAGGAAATAAATATGATTTCATATTATTAAAACCCGCTTAGATTGATTAAAAGGTGTATTTCAACACTAATAAAGATTTCAGTTTCTCGACAACCATTTTTTTATATCCTTTTATTTTTAAAACCAATATCATATTATTCTTCTGCATGAAATTCCTGTAATTTGATACTAAATTTGCTTTTATATGATTTTTTTTTAATTTTTCATGTTTTTTCAAGATGGCGACCAATAAAACACATTTTGTGCGACAGTATGGATGAATTTTTTATGTTGATTTGGACCGTGATACATACCATTTACAACAAGAATCATTTTTACTGCGATTAGTTCCACCTCAAGGTGTTTTTAACTTATTTCTACTACACTATCTGTCTAAATGATGAAGCGGAAAAGAAACGGCTTATTGAAACAGCAGAAAAGTTAATTAGTGATATAAAGAAGAAAGTAATCGGTTTTGGAACAAAGAATTTTATCCCGCAGCAGTTGATTTGGATATACAGGAGAGTCTGGAAAACCTTCCCTCCAGTTTATACTTACTATGTTCTAAAATATTTCTTGGGTACGACGAATTGATGATAGTTGCCATTGGTCAATGCATAATGAAGGCGTGTGCGCCACGAGCTATCATAACACCAATACAGATAAAGCTTTCTGATTTGGTGTATTTCCATACCCGATCCCAGTTCCTTTTAGATGTACTGAGTCATCTTGGGTTTAGTAGCTCCTACCAAGAAATCAGAAAGTTTGTAGGCAACGCATCAGTAGTTGCTGGTGGAGATCTCATAGAAAAGGGTGAAGATGGAACAGTTATTTTTGTTGCAGACAATATTGACCACAACGTTGAGACATTTAAAGGCGATAAGGCCTCAATGGCATGGGCAGGATGGCAGCGATAACACCAGGGCAGAAAATCGAAGTAATAATTCCCATAGGTAATGTCACAGATGAGATGATGATGTAAAAGAAATGGCAAATGTTAATAATATATATATGAATATTTCAAGGATTAAAACTCAATAGGTGATTTGAAATTCCAGATATTACCCTTTGTACAGGTTACAGATTTTCATATTGACCTTCTCTGGAAAAACAGCATGGATGATAAAATGCAAGTCATATTATTAGGTTGGAGGTTGATTATTGGGAAAATGACAAATGATGATTTCCCAAAGTCAGAAGAAAGATGAATTCCTTTCATAGTACCTGACCCTAAAGGTGTACTTAATTTTAAGTGTCATGCTGTTTACCTTCTCTGGTAAACAGCATAGCACTTAAAGCTGAGTACACCTTTATGGTCAGGTACTATGAAAGGAATTCATCGTTCTCCTAACTTTGGGAAATCATCATTTGTCATACTCCCAATAATCAACCTCCAATCTAGTAATATGACTTGCATTTTATCATGTATGAAGTATATCTCTCATTTATCAACAGCCCAAGAGACCTCCACAGTTCTGACGTTTGATAAACCTCTTTTATGAAAACTTCTATTATTGCAAATGATTGTAGATACAAAGCAGAGTTTGAGGACATGGTCATTATGCTGGGATCTTTCCACACTTTGATGAATATCCTTGGAACAATTGGACATTTGATGGAAGATTATGTTACAAATAGTTTATGGTGTCGACACAGTGAGGCCCATATTTACTGGCAAAGCTGTGTCTAGAGTTTTTTGTGAACATATGCTGTTAACTCTGCCCCGTGCTCAATGTTGTTGAGTGAAACATTTAATGAAGAAAAAAACAAGCGTTTAGCTGAAGATGTCCTCCTTCTATATGATGACCTACAGATGCAAAAGAAGATTACATCCGATGTAGAAGGGTCAGAATCTCTCCATACATTAAACG
>JABUQX010019489.1:17500-37500 GCA_015478945.1 Trachelipus rathkii | reverse complement strand
ATATCGCATTTTTTAAGACTTGAAATGGAGTTTTATGCATAAATTAATGTCAAAAAGAATATTTACCTATAGTATAGAATTCATAATATTTGTATTTATATTTAAGACTTTCTTTTGTATAGTAATTATTAAAGCTTAAATTGTATTATATTTTCTTTTTAAAAAAAAATACTTATAAAAATGTGAAAGTTCACCTGAAAATTTATTTTTCTTTTTAAAATATGTATTTCCATTTGAGTTTTTGTCTTTTTGTCGGGGAAAAATGTAAATCGCTTTTTAAGTTCTTTTTATGTATTTTACCATTTAATTTGCACGAAATAATGCAAATTCTTGTGTAATATAATGTTTTGTATAATTTTGCACCTTATTATGCATATTAATTATTAAAAATAACTTGTTTGTTGATGAAATTTTTAATTTGCGATTTACGAGCCTTAAATTTCCCCCACTTTCTCCCCCTCGCTTGGGGAAAACAGAAAATTGCTTTGGACTCAAAATTGCATGCATGCATAACGAAGTTGAAAAACTGTTATTAGCATATAGTTTAGGTGTGCGAGATTGTTAAATGTAGTTGAAATCGTTTTTCAATAAAATATTCTATCCAAATCAAAATCTGAGTTTTATTATACCCACGAGAGAGACATCAAAAGAATAACTACAACGACCAGTGAAGTGGAGGAGCAAGCAGAAGAAGAGAAAACTACAAGCCCTCCTCTACAACTACTAGACCTGTTTGTCTGGAAAGAAGAAGAAAAACTACCAGCAATCCTGCCTACAAAAAGGCTAAGCTCTCTCTCTCTCCTGCCTATAAAGAGGCTGAACTCACCTCCTGCCTACCAAGAGACCGAGCTTTCTTCTGTCTACAAAGAGGCTGAACACTCCACCTGCCACTACAGAAGTGGCATCTTCCCCGGACTACATAATTGGTGACCTAAGACGCCGAACACACTCTTCAGCAGCAGTTCTAAAGAAGCAAAAGTCTCTTTCCTACTGTAATGTAAGTTGAAACTCTTTCTCCTAAGGTGACAGAAGTTTCAGTCCTAATCCTACTGTGACGGAAACAGAATTCTCTCCCCTGCGGTAACGCAAGCAGAAGTTCCGCTCCTAGGGTGTCGCAATAAGAAGTTCACACTATCTTAGGATTCAAGAAGTCCACTCTCTTAAGAAGAAGATGTCTACAGATGATGAAAATCAACAGCATCCTCCCGAAGATGAGATAGAAGAATCTATCGCTGAGATAAAGGTTAAACCTCCAGTGTTCTCTGAGACGTCATTCCCAACGTGGTTTCATGTGTTGGAGGCTTAGTTTTACCTTGGAAAAATTTCTTCGGAAAAGACGAAGTATTTCCACGCTCTTTCCCAGCTCCCTACAAACGTCGTTGACCGTATCTCCTCTGCAGAACTCAATGCCCAAGCTTACACTCCGATGAAGAAAGCATTCACTACCATATATCATAGAAAAGCAAAACGGAGTTATTCAACGAGTTTATGTACAAACAAGCCTACAGCGGCCAGCCTTCCCTTCATCTACGAGAAGTGCTCCGTTATGGTGCGAAATTAAAGATTGGAGAAGATATCATCCGAATGTAGTTCTTGAAGACTCTCCCAACAAACATTCGAGCAACTATCGCTTCGCAGACAGCACTTACCCTTGAACAACTTGAAGGGCTAGCCAATGACTTTATTGTTTTGGTGTTGTCCGCTCCTGTCATGGTAGTGTCAACAGCTACAGCTACACAAGAAATTACGTCGGCAGAAGCAACCACAACAGCAACAACGGCAACAGGAATTCCTGCAGGACTTCGTCCATATAGTCAAAACCGTGCCATGCACACATTTACTTCGCTCAACATGCAAGGACATGTAGGTAATGGTGCAAGTTGCCTGACAAATCTCGATCCACTTCTAGAGCTTTTTCTCCTGTATCAACGGAAAACTAGAAGAGCAATCTGAGTGCTGCGCTACAATCAGTTCTCAACTTGCTATCAATGTCACGATATTCGGCGCAGATACTCTCTTCCTCTTAGACACAGACGCTTCCATTTCAAGTCTACCTTCTTCGATGCTAACCAACATGTCCATGCTTGCAACTAATGTCAATGGCTCGCCAATCGAGTGTCAAGGTGAAATAGCAACATATATAATGACCAAGAAGCTTCATCGGGAATTTATTTGGACTTTCATAGTAGCTGATATCACAGTGCCAATATTGGGTATGGATTTTCTACACCATTACAACTTAATCGTCAATTGTAGGAAGAAAACTCTGCAAGACACAAATACGTCTCTTCTAGCACCTATTTAAGTCTCTTCCAGAGAAGTTCCTTCGTTACAGATCAACGTTAACATTGAAGACTCTAGCATCTCATCTTTGCTTAAGGAATTTACTTTATTGACTTCACCCATTGACTTGACGAACATCAAATTTAATTCAGGACATGCTCACTACATAGAGACTGGATATTCTCCTCCAGTGTTTGCAAGACCTTGACATCTTTCCGAAGATAATCTAAAATCAGCAAAAGCAGAATTCGACACTCTTTTGCAGAATGGAATCATCAGACCTTCCAATCCTTCTTGGGCTTCTCAGCTACATCTGATTCCAAAGAAAACCCCAGGAACTTGGAGGACTTGTGGTGATTACAGATCTTTGAATGCCATTACTAAAAATCTAAAAGGGATGTACATCTACTTCCTCACATTCAAAGTCTCTCACAACGTCTACGTGGATCAGCTTTCTTCGGTAAAATAGACCTTCAGAGGCATTCCATTAAATTCCAATACCACCGGAGAACATTGAAAAGACTGCCATTACAACCTCTTTCGGCCTGTTTGAATACGTTTCTATGCCGTTTGGTTTGAAAAATGCTGACCCTACATTTCAACGCATAAGGGACTTATATTTTTAGGTGTGCGAGATTGTTTAATATAATTGAAAGCGTTTTTCAATTAAATATTCTATCCAAATAAAATCTGAATTTCATTATTCCTACGAGAGAGACTTCAAGAGAACAACTCCAATCACCAGTGAAGTGAAGGAGCAAGCAGAAGAAGAAGAGATAACTACAAGCCCTTCTCTACAAGTACTATACCTATTAGTCTAAGAAGAGAAGAGCTCCCAGGCACTCCTGCCTACAAAGAGGCCGAAGCTCTCTCATGCTTTACCAAAAAGACTGGAATTCCTTCCTGCCTACCAAAATACGAGCTCTCAATCTGCCTACAAAGAGGACCGAGCCTCTCTCCTGCCTTAAGAGGCGTGAACTGCTCCTCCTGCTACCAGGAGGCCAAGCTTTTTTCAGCCTATTTATATCATATTATATATATATTATATATATATATTATATATATATATATAATATATAGTTATATATATAATATATATATATATATTATATATATATATATATATATATATAATATATATATATAATTATAATATATATTATATATTATATATATTATATATATATATATATATATATATAATATATATATATATATATATTTATATATATATATATATATATATATATTATATATTTTACAAAATTTAAATACCTTCATTAAATATGATATATGTATTCTGTTTTAATAAATGTCATAAAAAATATAAAATATTTACTTTCAAACATTTCACAGTATAAATATTCAAATCTAACAATAGCAGAAAAGAACTTTGCAGCCATCTTGAATTTTTTTTTTTTTTTTTTTTTTTTAATTTTCAACGAATTTGGTTTTTTTTTGACTTTGAGTATGATGTGCAGCTGGAGAACTTAGTAGCTGAACAGTTTTCTTTTCAAATATTTTAATCATATGAAATTATGTTGACAACCATGATGTAAACTGTAGTGTTGCCATGACAACGTGAGTTGCTAGGTAAGCTTCATTCAATAGTTTGCATCATGGTTGCCAACATAATTTCAAATGATTAAAATATTTGAAAAGAAAACTGTTCAGGATCTAATTTCCCCAGCTGTACACACATAGTTACTAGTTTTATTTATGGAAGAATTGTTTCTGATCAAGGTCAAACCCCTTTTTTTCGCTATATTTAGTAGCCTATTATAATGTTCATCGGAACAATCTTTTTTAATATTTACCACCTTCAACTAGTACTTTTTAACTAGTACTAATTAACTAGTACTTCTTCGTTTTGATATTTAATAAATTCTGAACCACATTGACCAGTTCTTTAAGTTCTTGCTCATTGTCCTTATTTAATTTTTTAAAAAGTACTTATCATATTTAATGTTTTTTTCCATAACTATTTTAATTACTAATAAATAATTACTCTGCTAATTAAGCTCAGCGAAAGAAGATATAACATCATTAAAAGAAATTAAGCATAAATAAGTTGGTAATTTACCTCCGAGATTGATAAATAATTATTATGCTAATAATGCTCAGGGAAAACAGAACCCTTTCTTCTGTCCCGGCTCCGACTCCACCCCTAAAAAATTTGTCTTTTGGTTACGGCTGCACCCAAAAACCTTTGCGGCACCGCGGCTCCGGCTCCGGCTCCGGCTCCGGCTCCGGCTCCGGCTCCGGCTCCATAGTCCTGATTTGCAAACATTTTAGTTGCATTCATAAATAAAAAAATTAATACTGAAAGAACTTTAAGAATAAATTGTTTTATTCTGAAAACTTTGAACTATAAGGAAAGGAAGTCAGCAAGACTCAATTCATTTATTTTTCAATGAATACATCTACCATAACTAGCATAATAACTATTATAGCTAATATAGCGAGCAGTAACTTCTACCACGGTACTAATAATATAATAATAATAATAATAATAATAATAATAATAATAATAATAATAATAATAATAATAATAATAATAATAATAATAATAATAATAATAATAATAATAATAGTTAAAGAATTTTGAAAATAAAATTAAAATAAGTTAAATTAATCTTGAAACAAATATATATTATTTTCAAGTTATTGGTAAAGCACGTGGAGCCTGAAAATTTATTCAAAATGAACGAAATAAATACCTTATTTGAGCGAAATAAATACGATCCATTCTGACACCTCGCTGATGACTGGAAGTATCTGAATTCTCAAAATTAGACTCTGACATACTCTAAATAAGAAGCAAATGTTAATTTGTTCATATTACTTTACTACAAGAAGGTTCAATTCTCTTTGACAAAATAAAAAATAAAAATGAAAAAAAAAAACTCTCGTCGAACATCACAAACGTCGAGACACAGAATATGGTCTTAATAATATGGTTTAGAAAACTCAGCTCAACTCTATTAATAATTCAATTTTCATTTAAGAATATTTATCAATCATATATATATATATATATATATATATATATATAATATATATATATATATATATATATATATATATATATATATATATATATATATATATATATATATATATAATATATATATTAATATATATATTATATACTATATTATATACACCTATATATATACATATTATATATATATATATAATATATATATATATAGTATATATTAGTATATATATATAATATATTATATATATATATAATATATATATATATATATATATATATATATATATATATATATATATGTGTGTGTGTGTGTGTGTGTGTGTGTGTGTGTGTGTGTGAAGGCCAAAATTCGGCCCTCACTATAGCTATGTACACCTGCTATATAGACCTGTAAACACTACTCAAAAGGTTTCCTGTACACCAAACTTTAACTGTTAGTTATAGTCATGGTTAGAAAACTCCTAACGATTGTATTTTGTGTAACACTTTCAAATATTGTAAGGGTGAATCACGAAAGTAGACACCCAGGAAAGAGTGCCTAGAATGAGGGAATCTCAAGTGGTGGAAGTCAGTTAGAGTCCTGAAGGCCTTGAGAAGGGACGTGTTAAACGACCGGCACTGTAAAAGCCGGGAAACAGGTTTTTAACTGAATAATATTGTTGTATTAACTTTTTGTGAATCTCGTTACAAACTGTGAATCGAGTGATTAAATAATTTGAATAATTATAGAAAAAGGGGTATAAGAGTACCATTATATGATAGCCGACTCATTATCATTTATTAAAAAATACTATTGTGTTAGCAAATTACTTTGATCTGAATTAAAAATCGTTTTGGACCATTAACATTATCTGTGCCCAATAATTAGTCTTAAGAAATAAAAATAGGTAACCCTCTCTTTCATATCCTCTGTACATAGCTATTATAGTTTAGTACATGAAATGGTTCCCCAATCAGAGTGACTTCGAACACTTCAAATTCTGATCTATAAAATATAAAAAGTGTAAAAAATATATAATAAATAAATGAATCAAAACAAAATGAATTCGATCTAAAATAGTGTCTAATCAAAACATAGTGAAAGAAACAGTGAAATAAATGATTAAGCAGAAACAGTGAAGTGAAAAAAAGTGCCGGTCAAAACAAAACAAAACAAAAAAAAATCCAGTTCAAATTCCCCGAAAAAGAGTAGTGAAATAAGAACAATACTGTCGCTATAGGCATAAAATTTCCCCTAAATAACGCAAAAATAAATATATCTATCCAAAATCCCCGAGAAGGAGAAAAACCGTTAAGAATGCCCAACAAAAAAAGAAAGTCACGCACAGTTCAAACCAAGAGAACAAACACGGCTATTGTAACTCGATCTCAAACGTTTAGACCCCATCAACCTCCCCCAGAAGTAGTCCCTCCGACCGAAAGGGTAGAGGAAGAAGACGACTCATCTCAATATGAAACTAAACCTGAGAGCGAAGACCAAGAAGACCACGGAGCGACTAAACGATTGAGAAATCATCTCTCTCCCACCCTCTTAGGGAGGAGAAAAAGAAAGAAGAGTCTCACCCTCAACGCCATCCCTCACTACTCCAACGAACGTGAATTAGCCCTAGAGTGGAGTTCGCAGACGACGACTTAATTTTTAACATAAATGAAATTACCTACCCTAGAGAGGAGAGAGGAGAGAGAGAAGAGAGAGAGAGAGAGGAGAGAGAGGAGAGAGAGAGAGAGAGAGAGAGAGAGAGAGAGAGAGAAGAGAGAGAGAGAGAGAGAGAGAGAGAGAGAGAGAGAAGAGAGAGAGAGATGAGAGTCAGAACTGCGACGTCAAATTAACGCGCAAGATTACCAATTCTTTAAAACTCCTTCTTAAACGACGACTGTTACCACTAATTGGCGAGAGTAAGAGATTTTGCTTTTCCAGATTGGACAAATAGAAGTCAGCAAATGTAGGTCCAAGTGGTGAGCCCATCGGCACTTCAACAGTTTGTAGAGGATGAGCTTCCCTCTGATTATGTCAATAGCGATGCGAAGTTTATTAGTGCTTTTCTTATTATAACTTCCACAGAAACTGCAGATCTTCCTCATGACGACGGAGAAGAAACATAGCTTCGATGAGTTGATAGAACTCGCCGATAGCATTTATAATAATTTTTTCCTCCAAAGCGGTGCTTATCAATCCCCCAGTAGGGGAAGAAAAAATGGAAAACTTTAAACGCCATCCGGCCAGCAGAAGAGTCACTATGCCAAGCAGGGAGTCTTCCGCCCAAGGTAGGGAAATAAGTAGGTTAATAATAACCCACGAGAAAGCGGCCGAAGAAATGAGATCACTTACTAAAAGTGTGATAGAAATAGCAAAAACGATGTGCCAAACTTCGAAAAATTCTGCCGTCTCCAACGATGACCAAAATTCAAGGAGAAGAAAGGTTCAACCGATCAACATATGACAACGTCGTCGCTGGATCATACAAGGAAGAACTTTGTTATTATCATAAGAGATTCCTGCACCGCGCCTTCAAATGCGAAGGTCCGTATTGTGCGATGTACCCTTTAGTCCCCCAAACCCCATCAACTCCCTCGTCCCCACTGCCAACTTCCCAACCTGCTAGGTCGGGAAACGAGTAAGCTGGCCTGTGACTCAATCACCAGGCCAAAGGGGGATGACAATGCGATGGGATAAGGTAATTGTAGATAGAAGTCATTATGAACATTCTCCCAGCAACTTTTATGTAAGTAGATCAAATTTTGAGAGGGAAAATATTAATTTTAAGTGTAGAGGTAATTTTGGTAGAAATGTTGTTTACAATGGTCATTATAATAATAATCATAATAATTACTATAATAATAGAAGCTGTTATTATAATGATAGCCATAATAATTATAGAAATAATAGTTATAATTATAATAATAACAATGAAAATTATAATAATTATAATAGAAACATCTATTATAATAATAATAATAGAGGTAATGAAAATATTAAATGTAACAATAATGATTATAATAATAATGAGTATATTGGTTAAAATAGTGACTATGCTAATGATGGGTATATTAAATATAATAGCTATAATAATAATAAATATTTTAAATATAATGGTAACAATAAAAATCCTGGGTATAACAGAAGTGTTGATTATGTTAATAGGTATAAATGGAATAAGGATGTTAATTATAAAATTAATTATAGACATAACGAAAATGTCAATAATGAGATTTAAAGCAATAATATTAATAACGCAATTGTGACAAGTGGCAGGGACGGCGATTCCTAGTGAGTCACCCACTACCCCACAGGAGACGACTCGCCCCTCCGTTCTTGTCACCGAGTAAACGGCGGTAGAATCATCGCTAACTATTGATTGTAACCCACCGCATGCTCGGACTAATGACAATTAATAATAATAATAATAATAATAATAATAATAATAATAATAATAATAATAATAATAATATAATAATAATAATATAATAATAATAAAATAATAATAATAAGATAATAATAATTAATAATAAAAATAATAATAATTAAAAATAATAATAATAATAATAATAATAATAATAATAATAATAATAATAATAATAATAATAATAATAATAATAATAATAATAATAATAAATAATGAATAATTAAAAATAATAATAATTAATAATAATAATATAATAATAATATTAATAATATAATAATAATAATAATAATTCAATAGTAATAACAATACTTAAATGAATAATAATAATAATAATAATAATAATAATAATAATAATAATAATAATAATAATAATAATAATAATAATAATAATAATAATAATAATAATAATAATAATAATAGGACTGGGAATAATAAACGCCGTAATAGTGATGGCGGTGACGGTTGTATTAATTCTTATAACTATATTGGAAATGGTAATGTGAATAGTAACACTGTGACTCTGGGGGCGGAGAGCATGCCATCTGATAAGTCGATGTCTCCTCAACGGAGCCAACCTGCTCCCCCACCCCAATTACTGAGGAGGAGGCGGGAGTAGATGTGCCTCAGACTCGTGACTCCATACTTGTCAATAAAAATAATGATTAAAATGAACTTGTTAATAATGAAGGGGGCGAAACCCCCTTCCTGGAAATAGATTGTATTAACTTTAAGGATGAAGGAGTTTTTCCTTCTTCTGATGAGTTTGAAAAGTCATTAAATTTAAGAAATGTTACATGTAATTTATTTGGTAATACTGGGGTGGAAGTATCTGGCAACTCAACTGGAGTTGTTGCAACAGTTAAAGGGGTGGCTTCAGACAAATTGTGTTATATATCGGATAAAACTAATAATGAAGCCTATTTGTTAGATTCGGGGAGCTGCCTTGAACTGGTAAGGGCATCTGAATTTGATAGAAAGGGAGCCACGATTGGCACTGCCAGGGCCGCCAATGGAGGCTGTATAAATATTTATAATAAAAGGGTAATGAAATTGACTTGGGGCTAGAAAGGGTTTATGACGTGCATGGTTAAGCGGCGGACATTAAATTTAACGTTCTATGCATGCCTTTCCTAAAAAAAATTACGGCTTCACTATTGATTTTAAGTGCCACTATTTATTAGACCCGAAGACCGAAAGCAATATTTCTCTCAACAATGAGGCTTTTGACTTTTCTATGCATGTGAGAAACTCTATCTTTCCACTAACCGCCGTTTCTTTAAATATACCCCTTTGCGAATATGAAATAGTTACGGCTCTAGACTTTGCGGGGCCTGGGCGGCAATGGCAGCCCTAGGCAGTAAGCATGATGCCTACACAAGTATAATAAAATAATTTAAAAATCTGCACAATAACAAACTTGGTTTAAACCTTGGACATTGTAATGGAATTTATATAATATATAATATATAATATAAATATATATAATAATTAACAATTATGTACATAAACTAGATATATATGTTTTAGTATACAGAAAAAATATATATATATAATATATAATATATATATAATATATACTATAATATATATATATTCTTATATAATATATATATATAATATTATATACTATATATATGATTATATATGATATATATATATATATTATATATATATAATATAATATATATATATATATATATTATATATATTAGTATATATATATATATATATATAATAGTATATTATATATAGATATAATTATATAAAATATATATATATATATATAGTACTATATATATTATAGTATATATATATTATATATATAATATGATTATATATATATATATACTATATATATTTTCATGACCTATTACGTATCTCGCCTCAAAATCTGGGCGCTGATCGCAAGTCCCTTTTACATCTATATCGTACTATGGCGGTGTAGTATATGGTCAGGCCTCCCCTACTCTACTGCATCTGTTGGACCCATTACAAACGATTGCGATCCCGTATCTCCTGGAGAAGCCTTCCGATTGTCCACCTCGGGTAAGCCTTGAAGTTGAAAGCCAATGTGATGCCCTCTTCTCTATCGAAGAGAAACATCATGTGTAACAAGATTATCTTTCGTTTTTCAAAACCCCAATACCGTCTGCCTGACACCGATTCTTGCAGGAGGGGCCTCAGAATCCTAATTACTGGCCAATTGCGAACCACGTTCATAACATCCTTAATTTCCTTCACATCCCTTTCTCTTACAACGAAAGGTGCTGCCTTTCTCAAACGATGAAGGATACACACCTTGGTTATATCCCCTCCCACCATTTGCTTAGGCTCGACTCTCTCAAATCAAGCCAATTTTGCTGCCTTGTTGAAAGGCATCAGTCCTGTCTATTCCACAGTTCATGATGAGTTTTACTCCAGTATTTACTGATTGCTCTATAAAACCGAGAACAGTGTGGGCGCATCTGCTGTCTTTTCTGATCAGCAACCTTATCCCATACCCTCCCCCCTTAATTGCTTTCAATTTTCACAGGCATAATTAAATGAGCCTATCAATGATTGCGCTTTACATCGAATTCTAATCCTCAAACCAAGCATTCAATCAATATGTCATTATATTCAGTATCTCGCTCATGGGCGCGCTACAAGCGCGAAACCTCTTACTTCTAAAAACACATGGATCTGCTGTGCAGCAATTTCTTCGGCTAGCTTCCATTCCGATGAAGAAACAAAATAATATTGTTGGAACCCCTTTTATGTAGGGATAACCTGCAATGAAATCGCTGACAGAGAGCAAAATGGCCACCTCCTTCATTTCGAGCTGTTCCAGTACCTCGCCGGATGCCATCGACAAGGCTACCTCCCCTCAACCGATTACTATCCTGCTCTCAACAAGGTTTTCGATCTTATTGGCAAGAGAGCTGGACGAATGATCAGAGGGGAGCGAAAACTTTAGAAATATAAGCCGATCATCGGGGAGTGGTCTTCCTCCCACCGACGAAAACGTTTACACGAGGTGATACTTGCACGCCTCCGAATTGGCCACACTAATATCACTCACAGTCACTATATGTCTACGGAACCCCCCTCCCATTTGGCAAATTTTGTCGAAGTCATACCCCTGCAAATCTGTTCGCAATATCTCATTGATTATTCCCAAATGGACTCTATTTCGCCGCATCATTTTCCTACTTATACGATCCATAACCCTTCAAAAGATTATCCCATATCTTATCGAATCTTCCACTTTAGTAGTAACTCTATTTTCTGGTTTCTACAAGAATGAATGTTCTTCATAATATTTGATTTTGTTACGTTAATACTAGGACTTTATAAGGCAAGGAGTGCTTTTGTTTAGTTTTTGTTTATTTTTAATTTGACTGAATATTCATTTCAATCTATTCAAAATCTACTTTCTGACGTTTGAAAATATTGTATATCCAGGACCCGACCCATGGTTTGTTGATTTTTTTTTGAACCACATTGTGGAGCCGCTATTGTGAGCCGTGGCGTGAGGCTCCTGTACACTGAAATCAATATATATATAATATATATATATATATATATATTATATATATATATATATTATAATATATATATTATATATATTATATATATATATCAATATTATATATATATATTTATATATATATATATATATATATATATATATATATATATATATTATATATATAGTATATATATTATATATATATCATTATATATATAATTTAATATATAATATATATATATATATATATAATTTATATATATATATATACTATATATATATATATATATATAGTATATAAATATATATATATATATATAATAAATATATATATAATATATATATATATATATATATAATATAATATATATATATATATATTATATAATATATTATTATATATATTATTGCTCAGCTCATCTCGATATGGGGCGTTAAATTCTGTTTAGCCTCGTGCCCATGCGCGCGAGGCCCTTATAAGGGGATGCCCAGGTAGCCCTGCCTAGAGCGCACTAGATTGAAATAGTTAATAATTTAGTCAGGAAATACCAAGATCTATTCTTAAATCCTTATGAAGCACCCCATTTAAATTCAAAAAATGAACAACTCAATAGATGGCGCTCCATCTGTGCGAAGTACAGTAGTTATAAGAAGGGCGGGGCTTATCTTGACAGTTGTGGAAACGGCATTGTTACTCACAACTTGATAGTAATTGTACTATTGGGGAGGGGGAGAGAAGAGTGCCCTTTAAAAGAAGAAATTCTATGCGAGCTGGCGGAGAATTATCCGTACCATGTTGAGGTCAGAGGTGAAAATCATACAGCTGAAGAGCCGTGGCATAGCCCCGCATCTTTTTTTGAAAGAGCCAAGGGGGAAATCAATAAGTTATTAGAATCAGGAGTAATTACACGAGCGAAGAGTAATTGGCAATTTCCGGCGACCTTCTTGCCTAAATCTGATGAAAGGGTGAGGTTAGTCGTGGATCTACGTCTACTGAACCAAAGGTCTACCTCTGACAATTTTACTCTGCCGAAAATTAAGGACACCATCTTTCAGTTGCAACATTGCAAGTTGCTAACAAAGCTCTTTTTGCGCCAGGTCTTCTATAATGTACCAATCAGCGAGGAAACAAGGAAGTATTTCACTATTACTTGCCCTTTTGTAACTATAGCTTCAACTATTTAATACAGGGACAACAAATGCCCCTCCAGTGCCTTCCAGCGCCTCATGTCAATCTTACTTGTAGATTTAAGGAATGTTTTTGTATACTTGGATGACATACTGATCACTAGTTCGACTCTTGAAGAGCATATTACAACATTGGTGAAGGTTTTAGAAAGATTAAAGTATATGAAGATTTGCATGAACCCTGACTGAAAAAATGGGTGTAAGGCAGTAGAGAGATGGAAATATATCTTAGCTACCAACCTTGGTTGAAAAGGAGGGTTCGGATAGAGAGAATACAATGCGATAGCTAAATATCGCTAAACCGAAACAACATCAAACAGCAAGTTTAGGGCCTTTCTCGGCCTGTACAATTTCTGCCGAATTAACATAGTCGGGCTGCTCAATTATACAACCTTTTGACGAGGCTGCTTGAAAGGCAAGCCCGCTTCCACGAGAGAAGATTACCCTGCGATGTGACGTTTTAGTGCGATTGATTCTCAAAAGCTAATAGTAGCCAATGGTCAAACACAGCTTGTTGTCTTCTTCCAAGAATGAAAAAAGAAACTAAAGTTAGATATACACAAAAGGTAAGCGAGTCATACGTAGCGTAGTGCTATAAAATAAGGGGAAGATACCGAATTCAAGAGCGAAAGTCTTCGAGAATTCTACAGCGCAGTATTGAATGAGACGGGTGGCACTAACGCAGTTGGTTAAAGAACTACTATGCGTAACAACAGCTTGCAAAAATATGCTTACCTTACCTGAATCTTTTAAATCGGACTATGAAGAAAAGGGATTTGCTGGCGTACTATAATAATAATAATAAAAATAATAATAATAATTAGTAATATAATAAGAATAATAATTAATCAATAATAATTAAATAATTAATAAAATAATAATTTCAATATAATAAAAATAAAGAATAATAATAAAAGAATAAGAAACTGGTAGTAAATATTTTATATGAATAATAATAATAATAATAATAATAATAATAATAATAATAATAATAATAATAATAATAATAATAATAATAATAATAATAATAATAATAATAATAATAATAATAATAAAAATAATAATAATAATTAATAATAATACGAATAAATAAACAAATAAATAAATTAAAACAAATAATCATGGATTATAATAATAATAACGAGACTAAGAATAACAATGACTTTGATAATTTCGTTTTGAATACGATAATGTACAGTAAGAAAGGGTTAAGCGGGATGATGAAAAAGATCCAAGAAGGTATAGATTACATAGAAATAGCTATTGAACAAAAGACTGATAGTTATATAAGGAACTTGATAAAGGGAAGGGAAGTTACCGGATTTAAGGCCTGATACAAGGAGTTCGCCCATCTGGGCAAGGAGCTGTCCTTGGAAGTCGATATTTCTACAGGCATTTCTAGGATCTTAATATCGGAGAATATGGTGGATGATGTCATGGGGAAAATACGTAATACGAATAATTTGGGAATTAAAAGGACATTGACTGTTCTAAGAGCTGGTTTCTTGTTTAAATTTATGCATAGTAAAGTGAAGAATTTCATTCAGAGTTGTGATGGCTGTCAGAAAAACAAGAGCGTTAGGAAGATATCTCCAGAATTTGGTAGATTTAAGAAGGTCTCAGAAAGTTCGACACGCTGCATGTGGATTTGTTGAAGCTACCGTATAGTATGGGTTTCAGTTATTTGCTAGTCTTCATTGACAGATTTACGTAGCATCAATTTGCTTATACCCCTAAAGGCAGACGACGGTAACATCGGTGCTAAATATATTGGTAAATGAGATTTTTCCGTTCTGCGGTTCAATAAAAAGTCTCGTCTTAGACCGTGGAACCCAATTCACTGCCAAACTGTTTAATGACGTATGTAATCTACTTAATATCGATAATATTGTGACAAAGCCTAACTAACCAAATTCGAACGGACTGGCAGAAAAATTGAACCAGGCACTCATAGTGACCCTGAGGTGTAGTTTGAATTACAGTAAGAATGAGGGATTGGAGTGGCCAGAGATCTTATCATGGGCGCTGTATTGTTTGAGAATTAGCCCTTTGAACAAGCAGGGGGTCACTCCCAGTGTGCTCATGTTTGGTTAGAATTTATCAGTGCCAGGCAGCTTATTGCAGAAGGAGGCACTCAGTGCCACGGTTAGTCAGAGCGCCTATTCAAAAAAAATTGGTAGCCCTCATGCGTCGACCGTTAGCATCCCATGTTGTATACAAGAACAATAATATATTCGTTCCAAAAGACCTCCACAAGGCAAAGTTCGTGTTAGTAAGAAACCAACATTATAATGTGGGAAAACTGGCAGAGATACCTTATCGGGTATTACGGGTGAAAAAGAATAACGTTTATATCTTAAAGCAAGGAAAGGAAGCTGTAGAGAATTTGAGAAATGTGAGAATATATCAAATATAACCGACGGAAGAGCTGGAAACCAAGAAAGAAATAAAGTTAAATAAGAAAAAAAGAGAAAGGAGGAAAAAGGGGGGCTTCTTATTTCTGAATGCATTGCTTAGAGTTGACAGCAGTTGAATTGATATTCTTATCCTTCCAAAAAAAATAATAAAAAAACTTCCTCTTCTTTCCTCTATTTAATTCTATGGACGAACTGCATGTGAACAAACGTTAGTGATTATGAATAAGCCCTCACGAATTTTTTATAAAAATGTCACAGTAAAAAGATTGCAATAGGTGAGTTGAAATAGTCAAACCCCGCCTGACGGGAATTTAGGAGATCTGTCTATATATTTTGTAATAATTTATTGTAGAAGTAGGATTTTGTATTTAGTTGTAATAGTGTTAAACCACCACTCAAAAAAAAGAAAAAGAAAAAAAATCCGGTTCCTGGGCCACTATGATTGAGGGGCCAAGGGGGAATCGCTTGAATCTTTAAAGCGAATCTCTCTCTGAAGTCAGCATTGTGAAGGCCGAAATTCGGCCCTCACTATAGCTATGTACACCTGCTATATAGACCTGTAAACACTACTCAAATGGCTTCCTGTACACCAAACTTTAACTGTTATTTTTGTAATGTAAGAAACTCCTAACGATTGTATTTTGTATAACACTTTCAAATATTGCAAGAGTGAGTCACAAAGGGTGACACCCAGGAAAGAGTGACTAGAATGTGGGAATCACAAGGGGGTGAAGTTAGTTAGATTTCCGTAGTCCAAGAGACGGAACCTGTTAAACGACCGGCACTGTAAAAGCCGGGAAACAGATTTTTAACTGAATAATATTGTTGTATTAACTTTTTGTGAATCTCGTTACAAACTGTGAATCGAGTGATTAAATAACTTGAACCCTAAATTATAGGAGAAGTGGTATAAGCTACATTATATGGAATAGCCGATTCATTTAAAATATTTTCATATATTCACTTATTTTCAACATTTGAATTTTGGAGGTTAAAAATGATATATTTTATTACCATACTCATCCGATCAACATCAAAATTTCAGGGCTTGTATAGTCGGGCAAGATGCATCTTATTTTTACTTAGATAATTAATTTATTATATAACTCAAAAGAAATATTTTTTAAAAATTCTCCAAAACATTTTTTTTTTTAAATTGTTCCAAGAACAAATCCAAAACTAATGCATATACAAAGAAATTATCTAAGTAAAAAATGTGTATCTTTTCCGACTGCATATGCACTGAAAATTTCATCCACTTCGCCCGAACAGGAAAAAATTATCGCACTTTTCATTTTAAAATCCAAAGAAAGTGAGATATAAATCGATACGCTGAGCACAAAACTAAAAAAAAAATCGCAAAAAGCCATTGTGACTATTGTAGGTAATAGACCCATCTATGAATATTTCAAGTTTGAAGTCATTTTTAAAAAAATTCTGGAAGTTGATGCGAAAAATGTCAAAAACATGGGTTTTGAAAAATTGAAAATTCTGAAAGAATGACTACAGAGTACAGACACAGAAAAACACCAGAAAACAACGTTTTAGAGGGCATAAAATGCTACAGTTTGATGTTTATAGGGTCAAAATAGGCTGATAATTCCGAATTTCATGTTCATTTTTAAGGGGTGTGAAAATTGGGCTCATCCCGAGCCAAATATTGGACCCTGTCCTTCATGAATGTTTAACCACAGACGAGCAACAAAGGGAGCATTTGATGTGTTGTGTTCAAGAACATAGACGGATGTTCCCAAACTGTAAGATGTAAGATGCAAATATTAAAAAGGAAATATCCCTAATGATATATATATATATATATATATATATATATATATATATATTATATATATATATATATATATTATATATATATATATATATATATATATATATAATATAATATATATATATATATATATATATATATATATATATATATATATATATATATATATATATATATATATATATATATATATATATATAATATTATATATATATATAATTAAAATATAATAAATATATACTACTCGTCAAAATTAACGCACCACAAGGTTACGTGGCGAAGGAAGGGTAGAAAAGATTGAAGAACGCGAAGACACTTTATTGGACAATGACAATAACATGGTGGATTCCTCCCCAGAACAAGTAGGTTTGATTAGAGTGTGAGGCCAAGGTGCAGCCAAAGGGTCTCGCAGTAGGGTTCGGAGGTTCGGCGCAGCAAACACACAATGTTGGTACGTACGGTGACGGCCGCGGGGGGTGTTGGGTCTGTCTCAATACCGTGTATGACCCCCCTCTGGCACGGATGACTGCCTGACACCGTCCTGGCATTCTCTCGATGAGTTAGCGAATGTCCAGGACAGTGATTTGATCCCATATGTCGTGCAGTGCCTGTCGCAGGTCCGGGAGGGTCCGTGGAGGGGGTTGCAGCTGTCGGATCCGACGTTTCAGGATATCCCACAAATGTTCGATTGGGTTGAGGTCCGGACTATATGCTGGCCACTCCAACGCAGTAATTTGAACCGTCCTAAGGTAGTCGTTCACATGTTGAGCCTTGTTTGGTCTTGCATTGTCATGCATTAGGATGAAAAAGAGTCACCGATGTAGGGGGCATATGGCACGATATGGTTCGAGGATGTATGTGATATACCTTACGACTGTTAAAAGTGCCTCCATCGAAATGTGCAACTCGTAGGCCCCGTAAAGGGATGCCTCCCCAGACCATTAACCGACCCTTTCCTCCAAACGGCCGGCACCTGCAGCACATTGCATTGCGCGAATCTCTCCGTTGGTCTTCGGTATACTCTAGCACGCCTGTCCGAGGCGTACAGAGACACTCTCGACTCGTCCGTAAAGAGCACCTTTGCCCAATCGTCGACCGTCCAATGGATGTGTTCTCGGGAAAATGCCAGTCGCGCCCTTCGATGTGCCGTTGTGTGCGGTGGACCTATGGCAGGCCTCCGGGGCCGGTAGTTATGTTCCGCAAGGCCTCGACGCACTGTATTGTCACTCACCCTGGTGCCGTGTACCTCCGTCAGCTGTATCTGCAGATGTCGTGTCGTTGTGTGGCGCTCTCGTAATGCACGCAGACGTATAAATCGATCTTCCACGGGTGTCGTGGCCCTGGGCCTACCTTGTCCTCACCGGCGATCATGTGTCAGGGTTTCCTGGTACCGTTGGACCACCCGTGCAATCGTTGTGTGCGCTACACCGAACCGTTGACCAAGTGCCCGGTACCCGTGTCCTTCGGCGTGGAGTGTTGTTATCTGCACGCACTGATCTCTTGACAGTTGACGCACTATCCTCTCCATGTTTATCGGAGTCGCTTCGTACGTGAATGATCCCTCGTTCGATTATACCCCCCCCCCTCCCAACCTACCCCCACTTCTCCCAGGTCTAGTTACGTGGTTTATGTTTTCCTAAATTTATCGTGGTGACGGCCCCAATATTGCAGCGAATTCTCTGCGGGGTGGTTACATAGTTACACTGATGCTGTCGTCTGTGTTGGTATGGGGTTTCATAGGGTTTCTACGAGTGACATTTACCCTAGTGTTGCGTTTTTTTTGACGAGTAGTATATAATAACTTGTTAGTGTATTAATATTGTGTATTTGTATGAAAGGATAACAATTATAACTTTATAATATGTGTGATTATATGTATAAAAACATTTCTAAATCGTGTTTTTTCTATTTTACGTTATATGTAACTCTTCTTCATTATCCTATATATATATATATATATATATATATATATATATATATATATATAATATATATATTATATATATATATATATATATAATATATATAATATATTATATATATATATATATATATTATATATAATATATATATATTTTTACTATTTTATTTACATGCTTCATTCCTTGAAGAATGATTTTGTAAGATAGTCAGGAATGTGACTTTTTAGTTGTTAATAACGTTACAAATTGATAAAAATTTTAAAACATGGTGTTCTTTCATTTTAGGGTGAATTTTGGACCAAAAATTGTTGAGCTCAAAATGTTATCGTTTATATCTCGAAAGTAGTTTTGTGCACATAAAAATTAGTTGACATCATTATTATAGAGCCGACTTTGTTATATACCGGAAAAATTTTTTGGTGGCGATATCATAAAAACTAAATAAGTTATGAAGGGAAAACCGTAAGTGATTGCAGCTTAATTTT
>JABUQX010019489.1:10000-12500 GCA_015478945.1 Trachelipus rathkii | reverse complement strand
TAAAATTCAGCACATTTCACTATTTGTGTAATATATTTTGAAAATATGAGCAACACTTGAACACAGAACTTGACGCGACACGGACTAGTATATGTATAAATGAAGCGAGATACGGAACTAGTAAATAACAGGTTCGTAACCTTTCCTACGGTGTATTTTGTGCTTATTATTAAAGGTTGAGATGTGGTACGGGACGGGCAATGGAATATATCAGATATGTCCAACATAAGTTTCATCACCTTGTATCTTGGAAACGAGGCGTTTTCGGTGAAATGTTTATTGACACATATTATCTTATATTTATGCAAAGGAATATCATACTTGAATTTTTTCGCAATATTAACGATACACCTATATATATTATATATATATATATATAATATATATATATATATATATATATATATATTATTATATATATATATTATATATATATATATATTATATCATATATATATATATATATATATATATATATATATAAGGCGTAGACAGGAGGCGTCAGGGGGTTCAACCTCCCGAAATTATTTTAGCGATCAAAATTTTTTTGATTCCTTAAGTCTCAATAATAATAATAATATTAATAATAATAATAATAATTAATAATAATAATAATAATAATAATAATAATAATAATAATAATAATAATAATAATATATAATAATAATAATAATAATAATAATAATAATAATAAAATAATTAATAAAATAATAATTAATAATAATAATAATAATAATAATAATAATAGTTAATCAATGAAAATGAAAGTATTTATTAATGGAAATGAGGAGACATGTTTTGTGGTCCGTAACGATTTCTTAGGTCAAGTGGCTGTTCCTCTACTTGTATAAAATATTTAGACCAGGGAGTTAAATGTAAGGTTTCCAAGTTTGCAGATGATAGCAAATTGGCTTCCTCCAATAAGTAATAATGATGGATGTATAAGGAATTTAAAAGATAAGGAGGAGCTGTAATCGTTGATGGGTAATGAGCAGGTTCATTCCTTTCTTCAGCTAAATTTTCTTTCATCAATTCATTCTCTTCTAAAACTAAATCTTCTTTCCTCATAATCCATGGTTCGATCGTGCTTGTATTCTCTGGCCATTCAGCTAGAGACAGTTGCCTATCGGGTTTGGAAAAATTCTCCGTTCTTCTATCACTCTCGCTAATTTTCATTCAGCTAAAAATCGGTTGCAGCGATACTCTTCGACGAGCAAAGCTGGCTTTCATTAAAGGAAAGTGCGCTAACCTCCTTGGTTCTCCTACTGACAAATCTTTCATCTCTAGCAACTTCTGTAAATCTGCCTTTCCTCCTATTATTCGATCTGATCATTGTGTTGCTAATTCTCCAACTTGAAAAGGCTAATCTCTTCGGGCCCTCGCTCAACTATATTCTCCTCTAGTCTCAATACTAGCAACTTTCCCTCCCTCATTGTTGGAAGCACGCACATGTCCAAACCTATTCCGAAAAAAAGAAGCCGCTCTGATTCTTCTAACTATCGCACTATAGCTCTCACTTGTATTTCTATCTAAGATCTTTGAACCCTCTCAACTCATTTCTTAGATATTTGGAAACTCACTCCGATTCGCCACAGTCGGCTCTCGTTGCACCGAAGTCTTACCTTGGTGATATATATTCCTATCTAACCGATTTAGGTTTTTTTTCGCTTTAGAAACTACGGGGAGACTTGGTAGTGGCGCTTGACATATCAAAGCAATTTGACCCGAGTAATGGCACGCGTCACTGCTTCCCAAGCCTCCCCTCTTTGGGTTTCCTCCTTCTCTTTGCTTACTTATATCTAGCTTTCTTTCAAATCGCTCAATATCGGCTGTTGTTGATGGGGCGACTTCTTCTTCTTTTTCTGTCAATAGTGGTGTTCCTCAGGGTTCTGTCTTATCTCCTACTTTATTCCTACTTTTCATTAATGA
The DNA here is from genome assembly GCA_015478945.1 of Trachelipus rathkii. NCBI lineage: Eukaryota > Metazoa > Arthropoda > Malacostraca > Isopoda > Trachelipodidae > Trachelipus > Trachelipus rathkii. The sequence continues at coordinate 10,571 of JABUQX010019489.1, read as the reverse complement.
TCTTCTCACCTGCACCTCTAACTCTATCCACTCGTATTCCGATGACTCGACCTTCATTCTTTAAACTCATATCAAATTCTTACTCCCACTTTTACTTTTGGAATTGCCTCTCGTCTTAATCTTTCCGATTTTATATTCTCGGTGATGGTCGTAAATAACTTTGTGAAATTCAATTCTTTAAAAACCCAACTTTTACAAATCTCCTTCTCCAAAATACCTTCTAACTTTCCTGTCTCTTTCGACGATTCTGTCGTCTCTCCTGTTGACAATATAAACATCCTTGGCCTTAACATGAACAAAAAAAATGTCTTGGAAACCTCACATCACAACGGTTGCTAGGGCGGCCTCAAAGAACTGGAAGTTCTGTTTAGACTGTGAGACTTTCCTCCTTTTCTCAGTTGCTCCGCTATTACAAAGGTCTCATCCGCCCATGAATGGAGTACTGCTCTCATATCTGGGGGGGGGGCTCTGGTTTCACACGGCCTTTGGGACAGGGTCGAGTAAAAGGCCAAAAAGGGCTTAGTAAACTATTCTGCATTTTCCAGCTTTCACTTGGACCCTCTATCTTTTC
>JABUQX010019488.1:5000-42500 GCA_015478945.1 Trachelipus rathkii | reverse complement strand
TCGGCGGCGGAACCACCCGTGCGTTATTCGTAGTGATGAGTACCTCTCAAAGAAAAAACAATAATACCCAAAAATGAGTTAATTTGGACATTTTTAATTAGCAACAATCTATTCGTACTCTATAAATCTCAGAACCATTTGGGACATTTGATTGTACTAAATATATATGATAAATAAAATGCTTATATATATATATATATATATATATATACGTATATTAATAAAAATACTATTATTTTTTTATTTAATAATATTTATATATAGCTATATATATATATATTTAATAATATATATATATATATATTATATATTCTTATAATATGACAGACCAAGCGTAAATTATCGCAACTTCTGACGTCACAGTCAAACGTGACCCATGAAGAGTCTGACGTTGGACTATGACGTCACGCGCTTCAGGTATATTATCTACATACGAACGAAGCTCCTTTTGAGTAAATCTTTCCCATATATATATATATATTATAATATATATATATTATAATATATATATATATATATATATAATTTATATATAGTATATAATGTTATATATATATATATAGTATAATAAATATTTATATAATATCATATCCCACATTACACTTAACATACGCAGAATGTGAGCGGTCAGACATACGTCAGTTACGCAAACCCACGTCACAGTATGACGTCACGCATTCATTTCAGCTATACGTACATACGAACGAAGCTCCGTTAAATATATATTAAATGCCTATGTATATACGTTATATAATATATATATATATAATTATTTATTATATATATATATATATATATATATATATATAATAATATATATATATATTAATATATAATTAAATAATATATTATATATATTAAAGTATATATATATATATTGCAAATGTATATATATATTTACAAAAGAAAACATTCAGATAAATGTCCCTTCTGTAAATGTCGAAAAATTTTTAACAGAAAAAGAAAATTAGGAAGACAAATCTTTTTCTTTTCAAAATTTTTTATTATATTTTCTTTCTCCCGGTTTTCAGAATTTCTGGATCTGTATTTTTCATTTTTCTTTTCTTTTGCGCAGATCCCTTGCGCATGTATCGTCATACCCACGCTTTTCCCAAAGCTGATAAAAATTTTTTTTGCTATTTCATCCTTTCATAATAAGTTGCCAATTTGTTATATTTTTAATCTTATAATATATTTTTTTTAATTCACATTTATTTCATATCTTGAATACCTCTCAAAATATCTCCTTTTAATCTTTAATTTCTTTGAGGATTTTTGATTTGTTTTAAATCAGTTAACACAACAAATAATATTATATCAAAATAGAATTTCTAGAAACTCCCAAATCTATCTCCTCATTTTTTTTTTTTTTTAGGGTAAGAAAAAAATACCCCCCCCACGCTTAATTTGTCTTCCCCCTTCTTTAAGGCAAAGTAAATTAATCAGAGTTGCCAACAAACGAATTTTTATATTTTTATTCCTGATTTTTAATTTTTGTTTTTGATCAAAGATTTTTAATATCTCTTATAATCTCTATTTATAAATCTTTCATTTAACACCCTCTAAGCTGTTTACATCAACGAAAAGCTTACAAAAGAAATTGCCATCAGTTTTTTTTTTTTAGAGTAATAGCATCTTTGCGAATCTTCGCGTATCTTCCAAAACATAATATAAATCCTCCTTTTCCCCCCCCTCAGGAACACGTTGATAATATAATCCCCCATTTCTCTCCCCCTTCGTCCCGGCTGTACACGAGGAATAGAGCATTCCTATTTTACCAAATGAAGCCTTCGCCGTGCATAGTTTTTAGTCTCAGTGCGCAAATAATAGTGAAATTCTTGGTAAGTTTTAGATCATTTCCCATTTACTTTTTTTATTTCATACAAATTTCTAGGAAATAATTTTAAGGTTAGAAGTTTTGAAAGCCTAATTTAAGCTCAGGATTTTTATAAAAGTTGAGGCTAAAGCTGCCCTACCTTGATAAGCGTAAACTTACCCCAAACTTGAGTTTGTTAAAATTTGATGGAAGCATCACAGAGTAGTTATTTTTTTTCTTCTTTCTCTTTTCGATATAGTTTTGTTTTTTTGAAATACCTTACATTTTTTTATTTGGTTGTTTTTCTCAAGCGTATATATACATCCCTTTTGTCTTTTTATATTTTTTTTATATACTTTAAAGTAGACAAAAAGAAAAAGGCATTATCCTTACCCGGTCTTATTCTTATTTTTTTTTCCTTGCAATAATTTTTTATTTCTCTTTCAATTTTAAAGTAGTTATAATTTCTATCCTTTAACCTAGCGCCCCTCCATTTAAATAAATGCTCTGAACTTGTAATCGTAGTTTCCTTCCTTGCTCTTCAAGAATATATATATAACTGTTACTTCCACTACTCCTAGGAAGGTTAGCCTAGATCTGTTATAAGTTAGGACATACTCTTCCATGCTCGGAAAATTTAGAGCATGAGAATGGAGGTTCTGAGAACTAGTAAAGTTTGTGTTTTGTGAGAAAAAGAAAATCTCTGGAGAATTTAAAAAGGGAAAAGTGAATAAGAAAGACTTTTTCTAATTTTTTTTCTTGAAACCATTAGATAGCTTTAAGATTATAGGAGCCACAAATTAAAACTTGTTTAGTCCTAAATGATTTACTTAGAATACTTTCCCATACAGTGTCATTTTTGTTTTATTTGTTCTAATTACTAGTTACTTTAGTAAAACACTAAAACAAGGAATATCTTAAGAAAATTTTAGGAAAGATAAAACTTGAAATAGCAGGCCTAGTTTAATCCAGGCTACTTCACGCCATTTCAGCCGAATGTAGAAAATTTGCAAACAAATTAATATTCATAGTTTGATATGCACATTCAGTTTATTATTTTTATACTAAATATTATTTGCATCATTTTGGATTTGTGGTACTGTACACGCTTGATGCTGGACCTGGTTATATAATGAGTGATAAATGGAACACTTAAGTTTTTTGGTAAAATAAGTTTGCCACAGTTTGAATTTAGATTTATACTTTTGATTTGAAAACAAAATTTGGGATTTTTTTTTTTTACATTTAAAGATAAGCTCCCTTTGCCCTTATGTTCATCAGTAAATGTTGTTTTTGATAGTTTTAGTTTTCACTTTTTTAAATATGCTTTTAATTTTTTAAGCATATTTAGAAATGCTTTGTGTGATGTTGCACACCCCCCTATGCCCAAATTTCTCCTCCTTTTGTTGATGTCTGGTAGTTTGAAATATTCCTTTACACTTTGAAATAAGCTTTACCAAAAGGCTTATTTGAAGGTGAAATATCTCTTGTCGCAAACCACCCTATGCCCAAAATTTCTCCTCCTTTTTGTTGATGTCTGGTAGTTTTAAATATTGCTTTACACTTTGAAATGAACTTTACCAGAAGGTTTATTTGAAGGTGAAAAATTGTTTTGCTACGCCCCCCTCTGAGACGATTTTTTTTTTCTCTTCGAAGACTTTAAAATTTTACATACCAAAATTTTATTCTCTTCCTAATATTAGTATGAGTAAATTATTAGCTTAGGATATTTTCTTTAGTGGATTTTTTAAAAAAATTTTTATCACTTACACTTCTAAATAAACTTCGTCTTCAAAAAAAAAAAAGTTTATTTGAAAGCGAAAAACAGTTTTGTCGCCTAGGTTACCTCAACAATTTTTTTTCTCTCCTCGAAGACTTTAAAATTTTTAGATATTAAAATTTTATTCTCTTCCTAAAAATTAATCTTAACATTAGTATTGAAGTTTTGGTACATATTTTGAACTTTGGTTCCCTTTCCTTGTGCGCTAAGGGAGTTCTGTTTGTGATGAAATTTAGTAGACTCTTCGATGAAATTTAAATATGACGTACATCGGGCATCTCCCAATTTTATAACTTTGCTGTTCACTAATCATATGTATATTTTTTTCTTTGTAAATTTGTGTATTTAATTTTGGTTACAAGCCGGTCTTTTAAAATATGTTTAGACTCGGCGGAAAATTTTTGAGTAATTTTGGTACTAGCGATTTGCAGTTTATAATGAAAGTATGAAATTATGTGTTTACACCTCAATTTTGTTATAAGCTGAATTTTCTATAATATTTTCATAATAAATCATAAGAGGTGTAATTTATTTACAGTTTGATATCCATCTATAATATTTTTATGTAATTTAGCTAAATAGATGAAACCTATTTACTGTTTAGTGGGCCTCTATACTATTATCATGTATATCTTTTTTCCGGGGTGAAATTTATGGTATACTGAATTACGTACATCGAGCTTCTAACTTTGCTTTTCGTTATGGCCTTCATAGAGAATTAAAATCATACGAATAATTTTTTTATAAATTTTTGTATACAATTTTTGTTACCAGCTGAAATCAATAAAATCTGGTTTAGCTTCGGCTGGAACATATGTGAAATTTTTGTACGCTAAAGATTTTCTGTTTATAGTGCCCCCACATTTATTTTATAAAATTCATCATCAGAGGTGTTAATTTGTATCAGTTTTTTTTCTTTGTATTATTATTAATTGATCTGGCGTGAGAATATGCTTCTACCATCCTTTTATAACATTCAGTATTTGGGTAAAATAAGATGTGTAGAATATGCTAGATTTGTAAATCTTTTTTGTTTATGTTTTACAGATTTGTATAACTTTCTTATGTAAACCATTTTATATTTTTCGTGTTTTGTAATTTTTTTTTATAATTTTTTTAGGCACTCTACACTGTGGTGTAAATTTTATTCGCAAAATAAACCTTATTCTGAAATTGAGTCTGATTGCGTTATCCTACAAAATATCCAAGGCCTATACTTTTAACTCCCCATTTTCCGGAAACTGAAGGAAAAGATTTTGTGGGAAATATATATATATATATATATATATATATATATATATATATGTATCGTATTGTAATCATGCATTAAAAACATATACATATTATGTTATATATATATATATATGTATTATGTAATATATTGCTTTATTTATATATTTATTAAAAAGTTTTTACAACAGTCTTCATAAGATGTTAAATTTAACATCTTATGAAGACTCTTTTAAAAACTTTTGATTAAATATATAAATAAGGCCTTCTATTATAATACATAACAAACTCGGCGAAAAATTGCTTTGATTATATACTTTATATATATATATATATATATATATATATATATATATATATTATATATATATATATAAGTTTACATTAGAAAGATATATAAATTTTTATATATATAGATTATATATATATATATATATATATATATATATATATATATATATATATATATATATATATATATATATATATATATATATATATATATATATATATATTGTTATATTTATTTATATATTTTATATAAATATATATATATATATATATATATATATTATATATATATATATATATATATATATTTATATATATATATATATATATATATTGTATATTTATATATATATAAATATATTTTATTACTATATATATATATATATATATATATATTACAATTTACAATCGCTCCCAGGAAGGGTCAAGACCCTGTCAGCGGGGCCAGCACTCTTCTGAATCTTCCTTTATCTTCCAAAACTCCATCTTCGATCAGCTCCTGCATTGACGGCTATCCGTGTCTTCTCAATGAGTCCTTCACCGAGCTTTCCCATCTCTTCCTAGGTCTTCCTCTTGGTTTCGCTTCCTCCGGTCTCCACTCCCATCTCTTCTTGGCTACTCTCTCCTATTGCATCCTCTCCAGGTGTTCCCACCACCTCAACCTGGCTGCATCCATCTTATTCAATATAGCTTTTACTCCAGCCTCCTCTCTTATTCTTTCGTTTCTCTGTCTGTCTCTTCTAGTATTTCCCATTATCGCTCTCAAAATGTACATCTCCGCCGACTGTATTCTACTATTCTCTCTTGTGGCCGTACCCCATGTCTCTGCTCCATATAGTAAAATCGGTGTTAACACACCTTAAAAGATCACCCTTTTGACCGTCACACTCATTAAAATCGGTGTTAACACACTCTCAAATATCACCTTTTTCACCTTCCCACTCATTTGTCTATCTTTAAGTATGGGATACACTGCTCATACTGCTCCCCCATATTTAGCTATCCTACTTGTGATCTCTTGTACATTTCCTCCCTCTCTTCCAGATACTCCACCCAAATATTTACATTTCTCCACCATCTTTATCTCAGTCCCCTCCACCTCTATTCTCAATTCTCTCCCTCCTTCTTCCCTACTGACCACCATGATCTCAGTCTTTTCTGCGTTTATAGTCAAGCCAGCTTCTCTCAGCCTGTTTCCAAAACATATCACTACCTCTCTCAACCTGTCTCCCTCTTCGCTTCAGCACGCCAAGTCATCCACATAAGCCAATATATATATAAAATATATATATATATATATATATATATATATATAGTATATATATATATATTATATATATATATATATATATATATATATATATATATATATATATATATATATATATACATATATATATATTATATATATATATATAAAGAAGATATATATATATATATATATATATATATATATATATATATATATATATATATATATATATATATATATATATATATATATATATATATATATATATATATATATATATATATGCGTGTATGTTTGTGTCTGGATGAGTTTTGTGTTTGTGTGTGCAATGATCTTATTATAGATACATCGCAATATATTTTATATTCCTGACAGATTCGAAGATGAAAGAAATAAATGGAAAAGTAAAAAGTATAAAAATATCTAAGGAGCATTTATTTATAAAAACTGATTATTTTCAGATTCTGTAGTAATACTTTATAATTTTAAAACTGATGAACAATTATTGATTTTATCTTTGCAATCTTTAATTAGTTCAGTATAAATAGTGTTAGAGATGGAATTATATGTAATACGCTCTTCATAAACATACTAAAAATATACATTCGTACTGCTCCGAAAAATGTGTTTTTTTTTGTCACCATCTTGAAAAAACATGAAGAATTTTAAAAATATCATAAGAAATCAAATGTGGAATCAAATTTCAGAAAATTTCATGCTGAAAAAGAATATGATATTTATTTTTAAAAGTATGTTTACCAAGATGATGTAGGGGTAAAAATGATGAAAAAAAATTATACCAACATGACCCTATATTTACACCTTAACTGCTTAAATTATGCTACATTACATTACACCTTTACCTGATGCTGCGAGACTAATTTTGATTTTATTTATTATCTGTTTCAGGTTGGTAATCTTTGTTTTCAATGAAGAAATAATCATGAGAAAAATGGAAGAAGAAACCTTTTTTTCTGTGTTCCAATGTACTTTGTGACGATACTCCCTATATCACATTAGCAGCAAAAGGCTTGAGGGGAATTATCAGCGCGAGCAAACAAAGAGATGAAAAAATTCATGAACTTTTCAATCCCATGCCTACTGGTGCTGTTAAAGTGCATGCAGAATGTCGACGTGTATACGTCAGTAGTACGGAGGGGATTTTGCACGAAAATAACCGCGACCTTTTTTGACCTTTTCTGACCGCGACCTTAGCCGAATTCTAATACCTGACGAGTCGCCACTGTCTTTGTTCAACCCTTTGTCGCCCATGTCAACCATTTGTATTTTTCGAACCCTACTTTTTATACTTAGCAACTCCTGATTTGAGTGAACCCCCTTTCTGATAAGGCCGCCAGATGCAGGCGAAGTCAATGTATGGCTGTCCCCCATTTTATGCCTCTACTCTTTTTCGATGGGTCATTGTTCACCGATGGTTTCTTTTGATTCATTTAGTTTAGCCTCATTTTCGATTGTCATCTTGGCCTGTTCCTCTGTTCAAAGACAGATAGCCATGGTCGATTCTTGACCACGCTACTCTTGTCCTTTCATGATATCAATTTGACCCACGGTACTTGATGTCCTTCTTAGTTTAGCCTCTTTTTTTTCAACCTTGTTTTCACGATATTTAAAGCCCATCTCGTTGGTTGATACCATGGGCTACTTTTAGCCATCGCCATTGTTTACCGTGCCACTGCCCACATATTCATTCCTGATCTCGATCTTATATTCTTATTCCGATGACCAACCCTTTGCCTCTTCACGGGTTCAGCTTTTTGCCTCATTACAGTAACCCCACTTAGGTAAATCAATGTTGGTAACCTGATTTAGTAACCCTCTCGAATAGCAGCAAAATGATGAGTGCGAAGCCTGTCGTATGGTGCTGCCCTGATGCCCCTGTTTCTGACATGGGTCGGTTTTTTGTTCACTGTGGTTTGACTCAGCCAGGCCAGCCTCATTTGATGCCTGCCTGTCCTTCCTCTGCTCCTGCTTGACAGAGGCCATGTGTCGGTTTGACCACGTTACTTTTGTCGACTTGACCACGGTTCAGCCAGCTCTGATGTACCGGCCCTTGTTTGACCATGCATATAGGCCTGACCTGCCGATGGCCATGGGTCATTGCCCACGCCAATTTTTTCTTCGAAACACTGTGCCTCACTCCGTCACATAGCTTCACCTTGGTCCTGAACGCATGTATGATTCATCCTAATCCTGAACACTCACACACATCACTGTTACAATACACACAGCCATTGGCCAGACATTGAGCCACACATTACACAATAGCCACACAGCCATTATACTATCAGCTCACTGAGACATTTCAGCACACCCATTGGGATACAGCACTTTACTCACACGTAAGAACACAGACCGATCTTTGGCTTCATAATACTTGACCACGGTAGCTTTTGTCTCTTGATTTTCAGTTCTTTTTGATACCTTGCCTGTGACCATAATATTAGTTGATTCAAACATACCATGGGTCATGCACTCACAAGTAATCTGATGGCTTTTGATGGTTCCCAATCAATGTAAGAAGAGTACCTAGTGATGTTCTATTAGTGTTCTATGATTATTCTATGAGATTAGATGAGTGCTGTAAGAGGCCAGTGAGCTGGCAGTGCTGGTCGAAAGTGCCGGTGCTGACAGCCAGTGCCACATAGCCAGTGAGTGCCACACAGTGCCACTGAGTGCCACTTTTTTCATTAGCCTCCCTGAGCCTAGAATAGCCCTTAATATGGGTATCTACCCCTAGGTTATAAGGTATGAGGAATCGAATGGTGTATATTACAAGTTGCTAGAATGCTTCCTACTATGAGTTAGTATTTTTCTAACACTTATACCAAGACTGAATATATCCAAAGAGCTACACATTTGAGACAGTGACCGCAAAACGTTTATCCGCGTCTGCAGGTCAGCCTCTCCGTGAAACCGCCGCCATGCGCCCGCAGGCGCAATATTTCCGCGTAACCGCCGCTGCGTGCGCCCGCAGGCGCACATATTTCCCGCGTACCCGCCGCCGCGCGTCCGCAGGCGCAATATTTCCGCGCGAACGAAAATATGCGATATCAATGTAAACTATTCAAAGAATTTCTTCAAATATACCATGAGTCATTCATTTTTTACCACAATTGTTATGAAATTTTTATTAAAAACATATACTTATGACCTTGTTGAAAATCAGTAAATTAGGAGGTGTTACCTAACACTAGGGGATTAGTATGCTTTTGCTTTACTGCTTTAACTCATGTTTTACTGCTTTAACTTTCTGCTTTACTGCTTTAACTCACATGTTTTACTGCTTTAACTCATATATTTATTAACATTACATACCTTAAAGCAGTAAATCAGTAAATCAATAGAGGTAAGCTACCTAAGGGATTAGTATGCTTTTTGTTTTACTGCTTTACCGTTTTTAAGGTTCATCTTTTACTGCTTTAACTTTCTGTTTTTACTGTTTTAACTCTATATTTATTAACATTATGTTTTTCTTTTATATTTTTTATTTTTGTTTTAATACTTTTTATTTTTGTTTTAATACTTTTTATTTTTGTTTTAATACTTTTTTATTTTTAATTTGTAATGTAAGAATAAAAACACACAGAGTTTCTGTTATATAAACATTTTATTTTAATAAAATTGTACGAAATTTTATTAAAAACCTTTTATATATACGAGTTTTAAGGGAAGTAAAATCGCGTTTTTTCATTTTAAAGCATTTATTACATAATCAGAAACTATAAAATCATTGACATACAAATTTTTAGCATCAAATATATTTACAAGTTTATTAAAACATACATTATTTAAAAAACATATAATGAAATAAATACAATAGACTCCACATAAATTGGAATATAAGGGTTGAACAGAGTAAGACATAGTTTTTACACAGCTTACATTATTATTTAAAAATAAGAATATCAATGATTATTCAATATAAATTTTAAGTTCAAAGAATCAATTATGTGAACAGTATCGTTTTTTGCTCTATAAACGGAAATCCAATGTCCTGTTGAGGCGATGTGACGAGGCAATGTATTGAATATGAAGCAGGTATCCTCCTTCAACTTTACAGAGTTTATTTCGTTATTTTCGTTCATTATCTACATCTTTTATATGCACGCGTACAGATTCAAAATTTGATCTATTCAGAGGTAGATAATGAACATTAGGGAATGTTATAACTTTACTCTCTTTGGGAAAATATACTACTCTTAATAGGAGAAGTGCAAGGCCTCTACTCAGGAAAGGCGGGGAATATATAGGTAAAAAAGCTATAAGAACAGGTTTGCATACTATTCAAGATATTGCTGAAGGAAATAATCCTCGTACAGCATTAAAAAGACGTATAGCCGATGTTTCAGATGAGATGTTGGATGATGTTAAGCGTAAAATAAGACGTAAAATGTCAGGACAAGGTCGAGGGATCAAGAAGATTGTCATAAAGAAAAAGACTAAGCGGAAAAAAACTCTAAAGAAGAAATGTATTGATGTATTTGCTATTTAATTACTATCTGATAACTTTTATACGATGCGTGTATATAAGTAAGGTTTTTCATGAAAATGTTCATTATACGTCCAGAGTTCGCACATGCAAGATGCATTTCCTTCATCCTTCTAGTCCTGATTGTTGTAAGTGTGAATTGGATCTCTTCTCAATGAACCCTACCCAGATTAGCGTTAGCGAGTCCAACTTTATCAGTTTTAATCCTCTGCATTCAATTACCAACAGATGTTCCTCTAGAATTCAATATTCCAGGCACTTCTGATCAATACCTAGACCCTAATGTGTTTTTATATGTAAAAACGAAATTGACAAACCTGATGGTACAGATCTTTCCTCGAGTGATGACCATATAGTATATACAGAATCAAATTTCCTGTATACATGTTTCACCCAGGTTGAAGTCTATCTTAACGGAACTTCACTAGGTGCATCAGCGGCTAATTATCCTTATAGAAGCTATATAGAACATTTGTTAAATTATTCAGACGATGCTAAACAGTCTCATCTCAAATCATGTAGTTTTTATAGCTTCAAAGATGAAGCTGCACATATAGATAAAGCAGCTAAAGTCATAAATAATACTTATGAATTTTACGGTCGATTAAATGGCGATATCTTCTCAAGAAAGACTCATTCTACCATCTGTAGATACTAGGATCATTTTTTATCACGGTCAAATCCTAAATTTGCTCTTAAAATAAAAAGTAAACCTACTGCTACAGCTGTATGTCCAGAACCTGCTTTCAAACTGTTGAATGAAATGAAAAGTGAAATTATCACCACAGCGTCATTTGGAAATTGAAAACGCTTTTGAATACTACAGCAGAGCCTACTAAGAGAGTTGAAACCAAGATATTTAATTTCACTCAAGGCTTATTGAGTATCAATATCCCTAACATTGAGAACCGAAATTTACCACAGAAAGTAATAATAGGATTGTGGAACATGAAGCCTACCCAGGAAATTATAAAAAGTCACCCCTATAAATCTCCACACCTTACCTTAGAGGTATCAGCTTACATGATGTGAATGGGTTGCCTCACGGACGATGAAATGTTATACAATGGAGACCCATCTCGTCCTCTTTACGACTTAATAGCCAATACTGTATCATGTAATGATAGTGGGACAGGCTTTAAATCTTGAAGAATACGCAAAGAATAGTAATTTATACGCCTATGGGATTTTACTGCAGACCTTTCAGCTTGTAACGCCTTTCATTTAAACATTTTGAGAATGGGCTCCTCTTGTGATTCTTCACAATCACCCATCACTGTGGTGGTCTATCTTGGAGCATCCTCAACTCATTGCAAATTGACCGAGTACGCAACGTACCTTTTGAATTATTAAAGATGAATGAAGAGGAATAAAATCGGTGTTTAAAAATGAACCTGGCTTTTTAGGAGTGTTTGGCTAACGAAATAAACTCGTAAAGTTGAAGAAGGATACCTGCTTCATATTCAATACATTGCCTCTGTCACATCACCTCAACAGGACATTGGATTTCGTTTATAGAGCAAAAACGATGTACTGTTCACATAATTGATTCTTTGAACTTAAAATTTATATTGAATAATCATTATATTACCTATTTTTAAAATATAATAATGTAAGTTATGTTAAAACTATGTCTTACCCCATTCAACCCTTATATTCCAATTTATGTGGAGCTCATTGTATTTATTTCATTATATGATTTTTGAAAGAATAATGTATGTTTTAATAAACTTGTAAATATATTTGATGCTAAAATTTGTATGTCAATGATTTTATAGTTTCTGATTATAATAAATGCTTTAAATGAAAAACGCGATTTTACTTCCCTAAAACTCGTATATATAAAAGGTTTTTAATAAATTTCGTACAATTTTATTAAAATAAAATGTTGATATAACAGAAACTCTGTGTGTGTTTTTATTCTTACAAAAAAAACAAAAAATAAAAGTAGGAAGACTCGATAAAAAGATCAAAACACTAGATGAAGTTTATTAAAATAAAATAAAAATATAAGAGAAACCAAAAATTTAATCAAGAGAATGTATAAACATAAACAGAAAGTTAAAGCAGTAAAGCAGAAAGTTAAAGCAGTAAAGCTAGAAAGTTAAAGCAGTAAAGCAGTAAACAAAAGCATAATAATCCCTTAGGTAACACCTCTATTGATTTACTGATTTACTGCTAAGGTATGTACGTTAATAAATATATGAGTTAAAGCAGTAAAAACATGTGGAGTTAAAGCAGTAAAACCAGAAAGTTAAAGCAGTAAAACATGAGTTAAAGCAGAAAAAAATGAACAAAAGCATACTAATCCTCTAGGTGTTAGGTAACACTCTATTGATTTTACTGATTTAATGTTTTAAGGTATGTAAAGTATATGTTTTTAATAAAATTTCGTACAATTGTAGTAAAAATGAATGACTCATAGTATATTTGAAAAGAAATTTTGAATAGTTTACATTGATATCATATTTTCGTTCGCGCGGTAATATTGTGATCTGCGGACGCACGCGGCGGCGGGTACGCGGAAATATTGTTCGCGGGCGCACGCGGTGGCGGTGGTTACGCGGAAATACTGCGCCTGCGGGCGCGCGCGGCGGCGGTTTCGCGGAGGGGCTGACTCTGCGGACGCGGACTCTGAAACGTTTGGGGTCACTGTCTCAAATGTGTAGCTCTTAGATATATCCAGTCGTGGTATATGCTAGAAAATACTAACTCATAGTAGGAAGCATTCTAGCAACTTTTGTAATATACACCATTCGATTCCTCATACCTATAAACCCAGGGGTAGATACCCATATTAGGCCTATTCGGGGCAAGGGATGCTAGAAAAGGCTTGAAAAAGTGGCACTCAGTTGGCACCAGTGGCACCTCACTTACACTATGTGCACCTACTTAAGTAATCTCCATTGCACTCACTTGCACCTCATTGGCACTCATTACACTCATTGGCACTCACTCTGGCACTCACCTGGCACTCATTGATACCATAGAATAATCATAGAACACTAATAGAACATCACTAGATACCTCTTACACGATGATTGGGAACCATCAAAGCCACCAATACCGTGGTCAAAATTGACCCATGGTATATGACAGGGTCAAGGCTGAAATATCGGTCAAACAAGGTTAAGACATCAAAAGGGCTAAGTCCCCAAAGGAAGGACAAAAAATTACGGTGGTAAAATTGATCCATGGAAGACCAAAGGGTTGGTCGTGTGTTTGTACGTGAATAAGTGTAAATGTAACTGCAAGTGTCTATGGTGAATGTAAGTGTCATAGTGAATGTGTATAAGTGTGTGTGTGTGTGTGTGTGTGTGTGTGTGTGTGTGTGTGTGTGTGTGTGTAGTTCAAGTTATGATAGATCCATACATGCGCCAAGTTAGGAACGAAATATGTGACGGGTGGGGCACGAGTGGCCAGAAAATTGGCGTACAAAATGACCCATGGTATATGGCAAGGTCAAGGCCTAAATATCATGGTCAAACAAGCGTTAAGACATCAAAAAGGGCTAAGCTCAAAGGAAGGACAATTAATTACCGTGGGTCAAAATTGACCCATGAAGGACAAAATATTACGAACAAAATTGACCCATGGTATCTGGGAACCTTGGAGCAAAGGGGAAGGACAAAAAGGTTAGACATCAAAAAGGCTAAGCCCCTAAATGAAGATCAAAATTACCGTGGGCAAAATTGACCCATGGTCGAAAATTAGGGGGCGTAAATAGGGGGTAATATGTACGACGGAGGCTTCGCCTCCATCTAAACCCCTCTTCGAAGGGTTGCCAAAAATCAGGTTGCCGGTGCAAAATTAAAGGCAAAAATTAGGTTGCTGAAAATACCGTGGGGCAAAATGACTCATGGAAGACCAAAGGGGGCGGTCAGAAAAAGGTCAAGGCCCAAAAATGTGAAGGCCAAAAAGGTCAAGGTAGGAACGAAATATGTGACGGTGGGGCACGAGTGGCCAGAAAAATGGCGTGGGCCAAAATGACCCATGGTATATGGCAAGGTCATACTAAATATCATGGTCAAACAAGGTTAAGACATCGTGTTGGCTAAGCCCCAAAGGAAGACACACTACCGTGGGTCAAATTGACCTGAAGGACAAAATTAACGTGGGTCAAAATTGACCCATGGAATCTGTCAAACTTTGGAGCAAAGGGGAAGGACAAAAAAGGTTAAGACATCAAAAACTAGGGCTAAGCCCCTAAATGAAGATCAAAAATTACCGTGGGCAAAAATTGACCCATGGTCGAAAAATTAGGGGGCGTAAAATAGGGGGGCAATACGTACGCGAAAAAATTAGGGTTCTCAAAAAATTAGGGCTGCCAAAAAATTAGGGTTGCCAAAAAATTAGGGTTGCCGAAAAATACCGTGGGCCAAAAATGACCCATGGAAGACCAAAGGGTTGGTCGAAAAAAGGTCAAGGCCCAAAAAGGTGAAGGCCAAAAAAGGTCAAGGTCAGGTAAAAATTCGAGCTCAAAAAAAGGTCGCGGTCAGAAAAGGTCAAAAAAGGTCGCGGTCATTTTCGTGCAAAATCCCCTCCGTACTACTTACGTCAATCTTATCAAAATTAAATGTGATATAAAACTGAAAATATCGCAAGATGATATTCCTTAGACCAGCTCGAGCATGCTACGAGGAAGTGTTGGATTGTTCAATTTCAAAGAGAATTGCTTGTTTTGCAGGCAGATTATTACGGATTATGAAAATCGTAAAGAAATGGCAATCATTCCTGTGCGTACTTTCCACAGTACTAGTATACAGTACTAGAAGTGATTTATGGGCTGCAAACGTGCATGCGAGGATGCTTTCAATCATAGATTTAGCTGTTGCAGCCGCTCGATATCACCAAGTGTGCATTATCAATTTTAGAAGCGGCAAATACATTCCAATGAAGCATACTCCTGAAGGCAGTGGAGGATTGCCCATATCAGCAGGCCGTCTTGTTGACACTGATATTTCTGATGCTTTGGTAAAGACATGTGTGTGGTTACAAGAAAACTATCATGAGACAATATCTGTCAGTGACTTAGTGTAAAAAATGCGTGGTGTTTTACCAGAGGGAAGTAAGCCTTACACTTCTAGATATTTGAAGGAAAAAATTGCAAGACTGGTTTGGTGACAACTTCGTAATATCAGACACATATGGGAAATGTAACATGATTACAGTTGGAAAAAAACTATATCAAACATATTCATGGAATATCACAAACAAAAGAGACTTGATGACCCTGATGAAAAAAAATTTGGATTAATCAAGTCTGCAGCAAAACTGATCAGAATTGAAATAAATTTTCTGTACAAAAATAAGGACTTTTATCCTAGTGCATCAGATATTGCATCCGATGAAGAAAACAAGACACATTTACCCCTTGTTTTACTATCTATCTTGGATATCCTAATCGGTGGCAAACGCAATGATCTGAAGCAGGTTTCGAAAGGTCAGGCTGTAATGCAAGCTTGCAGGCCTCATTCTCTGATATGTCCAAATCCTCTTGCTGTAGGCGTACAGATTCACAGAGATTTTGGGTTTCGATGAACTTTGCAGCCTTGTATTCAGTGTGCCTTATGATGAGGGGCAGAAATACATACACTCTTCTGTAAAGGATGAAAGTAACCAAAGCGTTGTACCTTCAGGCCACTTTTCTCAATGAGGCGTCGATAGTGTCGACCATAATATAGCAACAATAGATGGCCGTAACACCTTTCATGAGATGGGAGTTATAATGTGCGCATCAGGAGCATCTTCAAGCACCTCTTTATTGCTCACAGACAAAATAAAACTACTCAAATCCCGCTCTCTACGACATGGCATCATAATAAAGCAAAAATACCCCTCCTATCTATCTTGGATATCCTAATCGGTGGCAAACGCAATGATCTGAAGCAGGTTTCGAAAGGTCAGGCTGTAATGCAAGCTTGCAGGCCTCATTCTCTGATATGTCCAAATCCTCTTGCTGTAGGCGTACAGATTCACAGAGATTTTGGGTTTCGATGAACTTTGCAGCCTTGTATTCAGTGTGCCTTATGATGAGGGGCAGAAATACATACACTCTTCTGTAAAGGATGAAAGTAACCAAAGCGTTGTACCTTCAGGCCACTTTTCTCAATGAGGCGTCGATAGTGTCGACCATAATATAGCAACAATAGATGGCCGTAACACCTTTCATGAGATGGGAGTTATAATGTGCGCATCAGGAGCATCTTCAAGCACCTCTTTATTGCTCACAGACAAAATAAAACTACTCAAATCCCGCTCTCTACGACATGGCATCATAATAAAGCAAAAATACCCCTCCACGTTGTTCATCACATGGAAACGAATGCGAGACCTCCTTTCTCCCACGTACGTCATCTTGCTCCTGACAAACTGCAAGATTCTAAGCAGGAGTTCAACAACCTGCTTCAGCAAGGCATCATCCGTCCTTCCAAGTCTGACTACGCTTCCCCTCTTCACCTTGTGCTCAAGACCCAACGATGGCTACCGCCCCACTGGCGACTACAGGTGCCTTAATGCCATCACTCGTCCAGATAGGTACCCTGTTCCTCATATACAGGATTTCACTTCCAACCTTTCTGGATGCAACATTTTTTTTAAATTTGACCTTGTGAAAGCCTTCTACCAGATCTCAGTCCACCTTGCTGACGTTCATAAAACTGATGTAATCACCCCTTCGGCCTTTTTGAATTTCTACGCACCCCTTTCGACCTTCGCAATGCAGCCCAGTCTTTCCTACGTTTTATAGACTCAATCCTCCACGGATTGCCCTTTGTATTCGCATACATCGATGACCTGCTCATCGTTAGCTCCTCGCCGGAAAGCACCTCTCTCATCTCCGCCAAGTGTTCACAAGGTTAGTAAAATATGGCATACGTGTCAACACTTTGAAATGTGAGGTGGGCGTCTCTTCATTAACCTTCCTTGGGCACATCATCTCTTCCGAGGGCGTCCGTCCCCTCGAAGACCGTGTTTCTGCTATCCGTTCCTTCCCCCTTCCTGCCAAACAGCGTCAACTCCGTCGTTTTCTCGGCATGGTGAATTTTTACCACAGATTCATCCCGTCCGCAGCAGAAATACTTTGTCCTCTCAACGCTCTTCTCAAATCTGTTCGAAAAGGTTCTTCGGCCTCTGTCACCGTCGACTGGATTGACGAGGCCCGCCATGCCTTCACCTCCATCAAGGAAGCCCTGGCTTCTTCCTTTCTTCTAGTTTCGCCTTCTACCACCGCTCCTACTCGGATTCATACCGAAGCGTCAGACTATGCAGTCGGTGTTGTCCTACTACAGTTTTTAGACGGTGAATGGTGGCCCTTGGCGTTCTTCTCTAAGAAGATTCAACCTCCCGAGGTACGTTACAGCGCTTTTGGAAGAGAATTGCTCGCCATATACCTTGCTGTAAAACACTTTCGCTCTATCATTGAAGGTCGAGAATTTCATATTCTCACTGATCACCTGCCCATCACCCATGCCATCACTGCCTCTACAGTCAAGCAGTCTCCTAGCGAGGCACGTCACCTTGAATTTATCGCCCAATTCACTACCGACATTCGCCAAGTCAAGGGTGAAGAAAACATCCCCGCAGATGCTCTTTCTCGCATTAATGCTATTTCTCCTCTTCCTTCTCTCAACTACGAAGAGATGTCCCGTCTTAAGCAGCTGGAGGAATTAAAATTCCCAGCCAACTCTACCTTCGACATCCAGAGTGTGGAAGTTTTTGGTTTCCCCTTCCCACTTTTATGTGATATGTCATCTCGTCTTCCTTGCCCTGCTGTACCGACTCCAATGCCTCGCCTTGTCTTTGACACCATTGACAATGTCTCGCATCCAGGTGTTAAAGGTTCACTGGTCAAGGTCGATAATCGCTTTGTTTGTCCATTCCTACTCCAGGACGTTATGTTTTGGACTAAACAGTGCCTTAGTTGCCAACGTTTGAAAGTTCACCGGCATTTAGTATGCCTGTGAACTTTCAAGCAATTTCTTCCTCCCGGTCAACGCTTCGACCAAGTCCACATAGACTTAGTTGAACCTCTCCCTTTCTCCCTTTTTCTAACTGTTACACTCACATCCTTACCTGCATCGACCTCTACACCCGCTGGGTCGGAGCTATCTCTCTACGTGATACGTTCAGTGAAACCATCGCCCAGTCATTTCTTTTCAACTGGATTGCTAGGTTTGGCACTACTTTTACCGTCTCTACAGACCAAGGTAGACAGTTCGAGTCTTACCTTTGGAAATACCTCATGGTTCTCATAGGTTCCATACGTCTCCGCTCCTGTAGTTATCATCCCCAAGCTCAAGGAATGATAGAGCGTTTTCACCGTCAGCTCAAAGCTTCCTTGATGGCGCATGGTAATCCCGAAAACTGGTCGGAGACTCTTCCCCTCGTCCTCTTTGGCATTCGGACTTCCTACAAAGAGGACTTGCAGTGTTCATCCGCTGAACTCGTCTACGGTTCCTCCATCCACATCCCTAGTGAATTCATCCTCCCTTCGCCCACTACTTCGGATCATCGCACCTTCCTTGCCCGTCTTCGTTAGTGTGCTGATTCTTGGAACCCTTCCTTGCCTCGTCAGATTCGTCGTGCCACTTACATTCCTTCCGAACTTGATTCCTGCTCACACGTTCTGGTTCGTCACTACTCTCATCGCGGTCCACTACAGGCCCGATACGACGGTTCCTTCCGTGTGTTGCAACGTCATCACAAGTACTTCTCCCTTCAGAAAGGATCCAAAGTGGAGAACATCTCGATTGACAGGATCAAGCCAGCATTCCTGGATGCTGATCCCGCTTCTTCAGTTGACATGATCCCACCTCCTGCGCCCATCCTTCCTGTCCCTCCTGTTCCTTCTTACTCTACTTCGTTGTTACCTGTTGCTCCTCCCGCTTGTCCTTCGGCTCCTATTCCTCTGCCTCCGCCTAGTCTTCCTCTTCCTCCGCCCACCCCCCCCCCGCCTAGTCCTCCACTTCCTCCGCCTACCCCTCCTCCTCCCGGCTCTTCTCTTTCTTATACCACATCGCGAGCTGGTCGGCTCCTTCGTTCTGTTGTTCGCTTTACTCTGTAAGAACTCGGTTCTCGCTGGGGGGGGTGTAATTTAGCCTCTCTCTCTCTCGTTTTTTCTCTTTCAGTTTTACGCTATTTTAATTTTTATTAGCGCAATCAATTTTTGCTCTTAACAACATTGAAGTTTTTCTTAACGCTTACTTTTCCACCCTTCTTCGCTTCCTTTTTATATTCTTAAATCTTTCCTACAAAGTTTGTCCGCTGTTTTTAATAGATAAATTTCGGAGTCTTTTCTGAATCGTCCTCACTCTCTTTTTGCCGTCGTACTAAGTGCACGTTGCCTTCATTCTCTCTCAGGCCTACTTATTGGATTTTGTTTTACCTCACTCTCGATTTGTCTTAACCATTAAAAAGTGCAATTATTTGTGTGAAGTGAAGTCTGTAATAGTTCTTCTTCTTGAAATATCTTTTACTATTTAAGCATTTGGGTGCGTGTTACTGTATTTTGTTTATTTAAATATTTCTGAATAATGTATTTTTAAGTTTTCGTGTGCATTACAAATTCAGTAAAATTTCAAGGTCAAACATAGTGTATATAAATCGTAATATAGTAATTTTTCTTGGAATAGTTAATTTTAAGTTTTATAATTAGAGTATATATATGTTGTTATTATACATATATGTTGTTGCATATGCTATATTGTATAGAGAGAGAGGTGTAGGTAGAGATATATATATATATATGTATGAGTTATTATTGTCATGGTTACTACTATATATATATATATATATATATATATATATATATATATATATATATATATTTATTTATGATTTATTTACTACTTTATATTATTAAACACAGTGTATTTCTATCTTAGTGTCTGGGTAAGTTCAGAGTTTGAAAATAAAACAATATGCATTTAAAATATTTTCATTTTGACAGTTTATACTTGTCTTTTAGCAGTTATTAAAAAAAAAACCACCTCCCACCCCACAATTCTCACCATTGATCACCCATATATAACATAAAGTTTGTAATTAAACTTACCTGCAAATACACAACATTGCAAAAATATGTTTATTATTGTATAGAAGATAGAGGCTTAATGGTATGAAGTAATAATGAAAAAAGATGGAGAAAGGAAATACAGCAGTCTCATGTAATATCAAATGAAGTATTAGACATCGGACACAGCACAGCTCGAAGACAGGCAGCAACGCATTTGAGTAAACAGTGCTGCTGAAAACACAATATAGGTGTCAATGCATATGTTTATAAGGACCGTCGTCAGAGTGTGAGTTGGTATCTATAATGTATCCTGGGAGAGTTCAGACGCAGCCTGAGGCACAACAGAATAAGCAACCGGTAAGATGTATTAGGCTTTTTAGAAGATTCTATGAATAAGCTGGTCATCATCAGATATGAATGCTCAGTCATGAAGGGATCAACTGGTCAAGGGCAATAAGATAGCAATTGTGTGCTGATACTGGTTTTTTTCGCTTTATAAAGCGAATATTAACATGTTTATCTAATACATTCCACTCTTGCAGGCGTGAATATTTCTGCTTGTTGTTTTGACAAATAAAGATCTCGGACTATACTTAGTTGGGTGTTGTGTGATTGTGTGTGGTTTGTAATTGATTTTGGTATATATGGGGTATCTGCAGTACTTGATGCTCCTGCATTAGGGTCGAGAGAACCATCATCAGAGTCTGAAACCGTTTCAAGAAGCTGAAAAGAATGGAAGTTGCGCTGGTAGACTGTCTCCTGGCTGACTGAATAGATGAGTATAATAGCTCTTTGAAGTAATAAAGCTATTACTAAAGGTGTTAAAGAGGTACAGTAAAGAACGCTGAATTGTTGTCACATCGGCACCTTCCAGTTAATAGGTGTCTTTTTTTCAGTCTTTTAGGCATTCAAGTTAGAATTAACATTGTGCATATCTAGGGGCATTTAAGGGTCACTCATGATATTTGTAACATGAATAAAGTAGGGAAAGTCATAACGATGATGAGAAATAGTTTGTGAGTTCTAAACAGAGAATAGAAATGAAGATTTATCTCAAAACCGAAAATCAGAGATGTTACGTCACTTGGGAATACACAGACTGCCACAAAACATATAGAACACTTGTTCCTAACACCCAAAATCACTGTTGACCGCTGTTATTATTATTATTATTATACATGTTATAAGTTAGTTATATTACATACAAGGATATACATATTATTATTATTATTATTATTATTATTATGGTTATTAATATTACATTATTATATATATGGCGTTGTTACGTTACATATACATAAGCAGCAAGTGACAGCATAAGGCAGCAAGGCATATGTTAGATAAATGTATTTTATATTTGCTATCAGGCTTAAGGTTGTTAGCGTTACAGCGTTAGCGTTGAGCAAGGGCGAGCGGGCGGCTGGGCGTTACAGCAGCGTTATAAGCTACAAGAAGGTTATTATAATGTTATTTGTCATTATTATTATGCATATATGAAGTATACTGAATAAGATATTATTATTAATATTATTATTATTATTATTATTATTGATGATGATGTATTATGATTATATTATTATTATAAGCAGTTATTTATGTTACGATATAAGGTTGCTAAGGTTAAGGTTATATATATGTTATAAGAAGAAGGTATATACATATATATATTATTATTATTATTATTATTATTATTAGAGCTAATGGAGGTTTCGATAAAACCAATTCCTCTCGAAAAAGAAAGGCAATATACAAAATGGAATAACAAAATAAATCACTTGATTTATCGTTCAGTCGGTTCCTGGTCGGCTTCAACAACCATGAGTTTAATCAATAGTTTTTTACACGTGTCTTTCTTTGAGATAAACGATATCGCAAAACGTTCAGATAAAGATATATAGAGATAAGAGGTATATATATAGATATATATATTAGATATGTAGATATATATATAGGTAAGATATATATATTATATACATATATATATATATATATATATATATATATGTTAGCAGCAGTTATATGTTATATATGATACAGATATAGAGAGATATGGCATATATATATATATATAGCAAGAGCATATGTATGAGGAGGGCAGTTATAGATGAGATATGTACATATAGTATAGTTATATGCAGAGATGAGGCGCATGGAGATAGCAGAGATATGGAGAGAGAGAGAGAGAGCCAGTTGATTCAGAGAAGAAACGAAAATCATGATATACTCTAAAAACATATTGACAGTGAAAACGAATTGCCGTCTCCCCAGTAAGTGCTGCAGTCTTCAAAGCAAAACTGGGACTTTTCTGTGGCTACTTGGATCGATCCAGGTTAGTCCTCGCCTGAAAATTCCTTCAAGTCAGGTTATGATAAGTTTTGTTAGTATACACAGAGAAAATATATGTAGAATTAAACAAATCTTATCATAACTCAACTAGGATGGCCCTAAACGAGCACGGCTCACTAATTTTTATTATAAGAAAGTCTATAGGAAAATTTAACTGCAGAGGCTGTAACTTTTTTTCCTAAAGAGATTCATGCCGATTTTCGCTTTCACTACTCTTTCATTACAATTTATATATCCAGATTTTAGAAAAATTTTGGTTTTTGAATACCAAATCCTCTGGGGTTTTTACAACTTTGAGACGCTGAAACTTTTTTCCTATTAGAACGACGATTTTCGTTTTCATTTCATTCTTGTTCTTATTTTTTCGCGTATATCCCGTGATTTTCATAAAAATTGGGGGGACAAACCTCTGGGTCACAATTACCTATACATATATATTTTCCCCATATATATTAATAAATATGAAATATATATATATATATGTTGTTATATATATATATATATATATATATATATATATATATATATATATATATATATATATATATATATATATAAATTAACAATAAATTATAGGTATTATTATTATTATTATTATTATTATTATTATTATTATTATTATTATTATTATTATTATAATTATTATTATTATTATTATTATTATTATTATTATTATTATTATTATTATTATTATTATTATTATTATTATTATTATTATTATTATTATTATTTATTAAGTGCCTTTTTTTATGAAAAAGTTCCCACTGACTAAGAGAAATCAATAGTGAGGTAACTTTCAGGTAGCTGTTACCAAGGATAGAAACAAAGGATCGAACCCAGTCTCAAATCTGACTCTTCAGAGATTGAACCAGGATCCATTGAGATGGTAATATTCTGTTTATTGTTTTGTATATTTATATATATTAACATGAAACTGGTGGAACTAGCCCAATGACGATGGAGAAAAGACGATACGAAAATATTTCGACAGGAGATAATGACAATTAACGTACCTCGCAGCGCGCCTCAGGCGTTAGGTTAAAGTGTTGTGCGTTGAGGCCAGTTAAATGATTGGTTGTGTTGTGTTTGCTAGGTTAGGCTGAAGGAAGGCCAGTTGAAGGTTAAATAGGTTGTGTTGTGGGTTAGGTTAGCCTTGTTGATCTCGCTGTGGAGCAAAACCTTAAATAACCTGATTTTTTTACAAATTGTCTGATCATTTTTCTGCCAAATACTTAGAATTGTTTATCTTCCAAATCAGTAAATGATGAAACCACCACTATAAAGCAGATGAAGATTTATGGAGATATACCTGTTTGGTATTCAGAACAAGATATATGATTATAAATAGTTTGATATATAAACATATATATATATATATATAGCAGGAGAAAGCATATGTTATGCTATATTATATATATATGAGGAGAGAGAGATGTAGAGATATGATATATAGATGAGATGATATATATATATATATATATATATATAAGTATTGTTAATGTCCGGGAAACTCTCCCTTATTAGCTTCTTTTTCTCAAAATATAATATTTGTAGGTCCTGAACTTTGAAGATAACTATGACATGGCAAGCCCTAATCCTGTGCAAATCTCAAGTCTGTAGGATGCATATAGAGGGTGGTCACCCCCGAGAGCGTAGCCGCCACGCCCTCGTTTATACCCTTTGGCTTTCCAAACCCGAGATTGAGTTAGGCCTAACGGCTAATCATCGAACCAGGTGTTCAATGGTAGGTTTACATATATTCGTTGGTCTGCATGATAATCGGTCAAGGTTATGATATATTTTTTGATAAATGTTACTGTGCCAGTTCGTGTAAGATTAACGTTAATATGTTAGATATGCTTGGAAAAAGTATGAATAGGTTATTTTGTATGTAAAGTTAGTTACTTTACTGGTATTATGTGAAACTTTGTTAATGTTAATATTATTAGTAAGATGTTAAGTTTCGATGTTGGTGATATTCTAGTTCATATAGATGCTATGTTAGCTTTATTAATGTGGAAGACATTGTTATGTTAGCATATATTCGCTGATTAGCAGAGTAAAGAACCTGTTGGAACTTTGTTGAATGTTAAATAGTTTATTCGTATGTGTTGTGTTAGTTTGTCTTTGTACATTATTTTAGCTCATGTTACGCCATGTTAGGTTTATTGATGTGGAAACTTTATTATGTTAGAGTATATTCATTGATCATAGTATAATTAACCAATGTTGTGAGAAATTTTTAGTTGGGTTGGTGATTATGTGTCAAAGGGATCAATCATATATAAAGAGAGATATGTTTTTTGAAAAAGCAAGATTAGTTACGCTTTACAACATGTTAGCGTTAGTTTTACTGGTGTTATGTTTGAACTCTAAGCACATATTAAATATTATTGTAAGCTTGTGTTAAGTTTGTCTGCATTCATTCCTCTTAATATACATAGCTTTATTGATGTGGAAACTTTGTTACGTTAGCATACTGTATATTCTAATCAATGTTGCGATAAATTTTAGTTAAATATTACCCTGTTAATGTAAAATCACTATCGTTACAGTTAGAGATATACTTAACAAAAGTGTGAATAAGTTACGTTTTGTGTGCAATGTTGGTTACTTTAGTGTTGTTAAGTAGGAACCTTTGTTAATGTTAGCAGTTTATCTGCTAAGATGTATGTTAGGTTTGCTCCTGTACATTATATTCTTAGTTCTGGTAATGTTATATGTTGACTTTATTAATATGAAGTGAGACACTCATTACTTTCGTCGGTCTTTATGATAGTTAATAAGGTCATAGTACATTTTTGTTATATATATTATGTTATAAAATAATTAACATTGTTATCTTAGAGACATGCTTGACAAAGTGTGAATAAGTTACGTATTTACGTTATATTAGTTACTTTACTGGTGTTAAGTAGTGGTACTTTGTTAATGTTGACTGCTTATTCGTGTAAGACGTGTTAGGTTTGTCTTTTGTACATTATTTTCTTAGTTCAGTTGGTGCTATGGTATTTATTAATGTGAAACTTTGTTACGTTATTAGAGTATATACCATTGGTCTGTATGATAATCACATACGGTTATGGTAAATTTTTGTTAAATATTACAGTCTTACGTAAAATAACAGCGATATGTTAGAAAAGTGTAAGTAGGTTACGTCTTTGTGGTTATATTAGTTACTTTACTGGTGTTAAGCGTGTGGAACTTGCCACATGAATAGTTTATCTTGTTTAAGATAGGTGCTAAGTTTGTCTGGGGCTATATTCATAGTTCAGATGATACTAAGTGAGCTTTATAAAACCTTGTTACGTCAACATATATTGTTTGATGTTTGTATAAAGAACTATTTTACAAAGAGTAAGGATCCAAAATCACATTTAAGTGTGGGATCTAATTGTATAATAGATCAATAGATCGTAGATGGACAGAGAGGTTGATGCTGGCTGGATGGTGGTTTGATTTCTGATTTGGGTATGCAAAAACGTAAATTTGTAAGTATAAACATAAAAGAATAAGAAATTTTTTATTTATTATTTATTTATTTATTTAGCTGATATTATTGTTCTGAAACCATTATTTTGAAATCTACAGACCCGGCGGATAACCATTATAAGGACACCAACATTGTATCGGCTGGCATTAATATTTAATAATGGCACCGTGCCTGGAGCACGTGTGAAGCGGCAACTTCCCATTCTCTGATTTGGGATCTTTCTTCATTCTTTCCTCATTTTTCCTTCCTTCATCCTTCTTCTGTTCTTTACACCCTGTTTGCACTCTGTGCTTCAGTCGAACCCTGGCAAAGAAATTCGGTATCACATGGACTCAGCATATAATCTTTGTTTATTCCGGTCTCACAATTGATAACCCCAGTATATTGGGTCTGCCAACATTGCAGCAGGAAGAAGAATGTTACATAACTCGGATTCAGAAAATTGGGCACTGGGAATGAGAGCCAACTCTTTAACTTTCTCAACCTCCTCTCCTCCTCCTAGCTCTTCTTCCTTCCTCCTTCCTCCTCCTTCTTCCTCCTCTTTCTTTCTTTCTTTCTTCTTCTTCTTTCCTTCACATTCCATGCATTTCTTCTTTTTCAACTGGGGACCCACTGGGGGTCTCTGGACGCCGAATCCGAATCCGACTCAACTCCGTCTTCGACTCCTCTACCCTATCTCCAAGTTTCAGTCTTCTGCACAATATTTAATGGCGAGGTGGGGTCCTCTTACGCGGGGGATTGCGGTGACGTAATTCTTCTAAACATGAGCTGCATCTATAACTTCCTCCAATGAGCCCGATACGATAACTTCGAAACCAATTCTAGATATATATTGGACCAGAACTGATGCAAAAAAAAACCACAAGGAGCAAAGTTTGAGGTGTAAAAACGATCCCAGTTAGGATTGCTTTTCGACCTCCAGATCGATTCCTTCGAAATCGAACTCTGACTAATAATAATAATAACATTGTAAACATGAGCGCGGCGCTTTCTCTCACACGCATTGAACACCTGGTTCGATGATTAGCCGTTAGCCTAACTCAACTCGGCCGGTGCCGGCAAAGGGTATAAACGAGGGCGGTATGGCGCCTGGGGTGACCACCTCTATACATCCTGCTGTAGACTTAAATAATGGATTCGAGCTTTATCCCATAAATAGATGATCTCAAGTTTCAGACCTATAGTTTATATTTTATAAAAAGCCGTAGAGGTCTGACTCAAAAATAATACAGATTAGAGAGAAAGAGTAGTATATGTTATATAGTAGAGATAAGAGAGGAGAGCAAAGAGCAGCAAAGATCGGTCTTATATATAGTATATATATGAGTATATAGAGAGTATATATATAGGTATATATATATGGCATACACACACAAATGAATTACATTCGATGGTTCAGGGTTCGATTCACGAAGAGCAGCATGTTCTCAAGAGCAGGGTTTTCAACTGGGTGAGTCTAGGAACAAGAAGGAGAAAAGTACTGCCTAACAATCCAAATAGCTCTTATACTTAGGTTTGTGGAAAGAAATATCCAAGTGAAGAAATTTTCCTATTTTGAATGATTTGTAGAAAATGGAAATGGACTAGCAGAAAATGCATTTATCACACACTGCTTACAAATGAAAATTTATTAAAAATTTTAATGACCTTCCAAGTGACGACCTTAAATGGGTCTTAAATCCATTCAATGAGAACAATAAATTCAAACATCTCTCACACTGATTTAGGTGGGGAGGAAGCCGAATCATTCAGTATTCTTAACGATCTGGAGCAACTAATTAAAGAACCCACACACATTCCGGATTCATCCAACCAATTCTTGAACAAATTGACCTATTTTTCACCACTAGTCCTTCTCTATAAATACACCACCTTCGCCTATCGGCTGACCACAACCTTATATCTTAATTTTAATATTTTCTCCAACAGCTCCGTATCCTGGTCTATGCGTTTTTCTGCACTTTAATCGGGCTGACTGGGGGGCATTGCGTTGCTTCTATGCTAACTACAATTGGAGTGACTGCTTTGACTCTGAAGACGCTTCGGCTTCTGCCGATAAAGTGGGAGCTGTAATCGTCGATGGGATGAGCAGGTTCATTCCTCCTTCTACTAAATCTTTTTCTCCTCAAAATCCATGGTTTGATCGTGCTTGTTCTCTGGCCATTCAGGCTAGAGACAGTGTGTATCGGGTGTGGAAAAATTCTCATTCTCCTATCACTCTCGCTAATTTTCATTCAGCTAGAAATCGTTGCAGGGATACTCGTCAATGCGGACTTTCATTAAACGAAAGTGCGCTGACCTCCTTGGTTCTCCTACTGACAAATCTCTCTGGCCTCTTGCCAAAAACATCTCTAACAACTTGCAAATCATCCTTCCTCTTATTCGTCCTGATGGTTCTGTTGCTAATACTCCAACTGAAAAGGCCAACTTTCGGCCTCCTACATTTTCCTCTCTAACTCAACCCTGGACGACTCTAAGTATCTCTTCCTCCTTTCCTCTCAGGTGCCCTTATGCCTTGCCTGTAGATTACACTTCTGAACGGTACAAATTTCTGAAATCTATGAACGTAGGAAGGCGGATGGCCCGGATGGCATTCTTCTTCGAGTTTTGAGGGAGTGTGCCTGTACTGACCGCACCCTCGTTCGCCAACTATATTCTCTATGTTCAATACTAGCACTTTCCTCAGTGTTGAAAGAGCGCATATGTCCAACCTATTCCGAAAGGAAGCCGTCTGATCCTTCTAACTATCGCCCTATAGCTCTAACTTGTATTCTAAGATCTTTGAAACCCTTCTCAACCCTTACTTTAGACCTTCTGGAATCTCATTCACTTCTTTCCGATCGCCAGTACGGCTTTCGGCGCTCGAGGTCTACTACTGGCGATATACTTTCCTATTTAACAGATTTATGGTCTTCCGCCCTTAGAATCCATGGGAGACTTGCGTGGCGGCGCTTGACATATACAAAGTATTTGAATGGCGCACGTCACTGCTCTCCAAGCTCCCTCCTTGGGTTTCCTCCTTCTCTTGCTTACTTATGTTCAGCTTTCTTTAAATCGCTCAATATTGGCTGTTGCTGATGATGGGCGACTTCTTCTTCTTTCTGTCAATAGTGGTGTTCCTCATAGGGTTCTGTCTTGTCTCCTACTATATTCCTTTCAGAAATGATCTTCTCACCTGCACATCTTTTTAACTCGATTCACTCATATGCCGATGACTGACCTTCATTCTTTCTTCAACTAATTTCAATTCTGCTCCATCTTTTTACTTCTAGAATTGCCTCGTCTCAACCTTTCAGATTCTATTCTCGCTGACCTGAATGAATTTCCAGGTTGGGTCGCCTCAACCTTGTGAAATTTAATTTTTTAAAAACCCAACTTCTATAAATCTCCCTCTAAGACACCTTCTAACTTTCCTATCTCTTCGACGGTTCTCTCGTCTCTTCTGTTGACAACATAAACATTCTGGTCTTTAACATAAACAAAAAATGTCTTGGAAACCTCACATCACCCATGCCGTTATGGCGGCCCAAAGAAACTGTAGAGTTCTTGCTTAGACCAGAGACTTTTTTCCTCTTCCTCAGTTGCCCTCCAGCCATGTTGCTGGGTCTCATCCAGCCCTTGTATGGGAGTACTGCTCTAGATCTGGGGGGCTCTGGTTTCACCCGGCTTTTGGATAGGTAGAGTCAAAGGCCAGTGTTTTATAAACTGTCCTGTACTTTCTATTCACTTGACCCTCTATCTTTGCGGCGATGTTGGTGCTTTTTATCTCTTTTTATAGGTACTGTAGCGGCAAGTGCCCGAGGGAACTTATCACCCGCGTACCACCACTTTTACGACGCCCACGAAGCACAAGGGGTGCTGTGCCGGCACATGAGTTTTGTGTTGAAATTGGTAACCCAGACTTGTTCGCCGCGGTGCTTCCTCTTTCCTGCCACCTCTACAGTTCTGTGGAATTCTCTTCCATCTTCTGTGTTTCTAGCTGAATTTCCTCACTTTAAGGCTCGCGTCTGTGCTCATCTGGTAATTTGCGTTAGATGAATATTATGACGTTCAACACCCCTCCTCCTTGGAATAGCTCTGCCTGCGAGCGGCGGAAAAGTTTGGGCGTTAAAAAAAAAATTACATTCCAAGAACATATGTTTGAAATTAAAGAAGATGCAAGTTTAAGAAGTACTTTTCATGAAACAGCTTTGTCAAATTAGTGGTATGATTGAAAAAGGGTTTCTCCAATTAGCAATAAACTGCATTAGATCCCCGCCTACTTGATCAACATATTACTGAGAGCATATATTGACGAAACCAATTGATTTCAAAGACGAAAATACCAGCATACAATAGACCTGTAAACACAGCCTAAACTCAGCACTAACATGTCATAGAAGAACAAATAACCAATATTAATAATACCAACAACATGAAAATTATCCGAAACAGCAGTCATATTCATCAACGAAAGATTTTGGATCCTTTGTATTTAAAAACAGTAAGAATTATAAACAAACAAGCTGGTTAGGTGAAAATAGATTTTATTTAGAATGAGTACCTAAAAACCCTAAAAATATATTCCGCACAATACGCTAAAGAAATTAGAAAACACCGAACAAATTCTACATGAAAGATGAAAGAAGATTTAGCCTTGCTCTGAAGAGGTCCCAGTGTTTGACAAAGCTTTCCGTATTGGTGTATAATTTTAAAGTTATGAAATATTCTACTAAATAATGTTTTTGTGCATAATAAACTTGTGTGTTAAAATTTATAACAAATAATAAAAATGTAAGGGCTTTCTAGCAATATAAATATAACACTACGCCAAAGTAGTTCTACATTCATATATATATATATATATATATATATATATAGTTATATGTTATATATATATATATATATGAGCAGCAGCATATATATATAGTGAAGATATAGAGCAAGAAGTATACTTACATGAGATACTTTATATGATATATATATAGTATAGAGAGAGATATTACATATATTATTATATTACATATATATGAGTTATTATTATTATATATATATTATATTATTATTATATTATTGTTATTATATTATATATATGTATATTACATATATATATTGTTGTTGGTTATTGTTATTATTATATATTTATATATATATATATATATATATATATATTATTACATTATTATTATTATTATTATAAACATAATATATATATATATTATTATTATTATATATATATATATATTATATTAGTTATATATATATATATATATTATTATATTACATATATATATATATATATAAATATATATATATTATTATTATTATTATTATATTATATATATATATTATATATATATATATATTATATATATATATATATATTATTATATATATTACATTATTATATATTATTATTATATATATACTGTATTATATTATTACATATATTATTATTATTATTATATAATATATATATATATATATATATATATTATTATATATATATATTTCATATATTGTTATTACTGTTATATGTTATATATATATTGTTGTTATATATATATGTATATATATTATTATTATATACATATTATATATATATATATATAGTTATTAGTTATATATATATTATGTGTTATACATATTATTATATATTATATATATACGCAAAAATACCCTGTTGTTACATATATATATATACATTATTATTATATTATATATATATATATATATATGAGTTAGTTAGTTACTAATATATGTTATATATATTATATTATTACATATAAATATATATATATATATATATATATATATATATATATATATATATATATATATATATATATATATATATATATTTTTTTTATTTTATTATATATATATATATATATATATATATATACATATATATATATATATGTGCATAGAGTATAAAGCTGCTTCTCCCACTGCTATATATCAATATGATCGATTACCTTATAATAAAAAAGCATAAAATACAACATTATAAATCTCTATTATTCAGTTGCAAAATATTTTTCATATACCGTATTTATAAAAGAGA
The DNA here is from genome assembly GCA_015478945.1 of Trachelipus rathkii. Classification (NCBI taxonomy): domain Eukaryota; kingdom Metazoa; phylum Arthropoda; class Malacostraca; order Isopoda; family Trachelipodidae; genus Trachelipus; species Trachelipus rathkii. The sequence continues at coordinate 9,721 of JABUQX010019488.1, read as the reverse complement.
GAGAGAGAGAGAGAGAGAGAGAGAGAGAGAGAGAGAGAGAGAGAGAGAGAGAGAGAGAGAGAGAGAGAGAGAGAGAGATTTCGTCAATGAATTTTCCATAATATATTTGAAGAGGTTTCTTTTAAACCTTTCCTCTGCGATGAAGACTGATAGAAAAGGGGAAATTGTTTTATATTTGGAAGCAGAACTAGAAAAAAAATAATTTATTATTTATAGAAAATTTTTCCACTTCTTACATTTTTCGCCACAATAAAGACAGGTCTCTCTCTCGCTCCCATGTAAATGTATGTGTATATGTATATTGTATGTTATTATTGTATTATATAATTATATATATGTTATATATATTATTATTGATATATATATAGTTATTATTATTATTATTATTATATATATATATATATCTATCTTTCTATTTGTATATATATATTCCTATATTGGTTATATTGTTGCTATGCTTATATATATATATATATATATATATTATATATATTGTTACATATATATATATATATGTTAGTTATTGTTACATATATATATATATATAGATATATAAGGTTATTACATATTATATTATGCTATTGTTGTTGTTGCTTAGTTACATATACATACATATACAGCCAAGACTCACTCTTTAGCACAGTTTAATTTCATCTCAAACCAAATGCTACACTAAAACAAATGAAATTTTTATAATCATGAAGAATTCTTTAGTTCGAAAATTGTAATAAAAAAATTAGAAAAGTCTTAAAATAAGATTTTCATTTTTATAATAATGTAAATAAATACATTTCCGTTTCTGCAATAGAAGGAGCGCTAGAGTTGCCAAAAGTTGTTTTTTGTATGCTCTCGAAAAATGTTAATTTTTTTTGTAATTTCTTTTGCGTCGAGTCGAGAGGGATTAGAGAGGGAAGTGGATCTCGTCCTGTTTGTCTGCAAAGCCGAGGACCTGACCCCGCATCTTTGCTTCGTCTCAAGGTTCTCTTCTTTTGGTTAAAAATTTTGGGGGCAACTCTAGCTTTCCTTGGCGCGTAAATCATACTCATAAACCGACCGAGATACCAAGATTCTTAAAACGTAGTGCCTTTGCATTTTTTTTTTTTAATTATAATTTTTTTATATACAACAGTTAACTTAGTTTTCTATATGTACTCCCACTTAAATTTTCACGCTGATTCGGAAAATGTTATTTATTTTTATGTATCTGTTGTTTTGTAGATAAAAACATATATATATATAGAAGAGAGATATATATATGAAAGTATATAGCAGTTATATATATATATAGTTATTGTTATATATATATATATATATATATAGTAGCAAGCATATCAGTAGGATGAAATTACCCCCAATTTAGCTTATGGCAGTGGTTCTCAATCTTTTTTTAGTGGCGCACCCAAGAATAAAAACTAGATACAATATATATATATATATATATATATTATATATATATATATATATATATATATATATATATATATATATATATATATATATATATATATATATATATATATATATAGAGAGAGAGAGAGAGAGAGAGTAGGTAGAATATTTTGGGAAGACGCAACACCTGAATTTATACAGATATTTAAGATTTTTTCACTCTTGTCACATCCTCAGTAGCTTCTCGAGACGCACCCCTAGTTTGAAAACCACTGGGACTTAACGTTGTAGGGTCTCCCATAACATTCCAGTGCCTAACTGCTTACCATTTTTCTGTGCACGTTCATATACACACTCCTCTTCCAGACAGCACCTTACAGACACCACCTGATCCAAATATATCACACACACATACAGCTATACTCCACACCCGCACTTCAGACAACATAATACAGACATCCCTATACCTTATATCCTAACGAATATTCATAAGTATACTAGAGTTGGTGTAGGTGGAGATGGTATCGAAGTGAAAAGTATGATTGATTTTGTTTTGGTAAAGAAAGAGATGTTGAGGTATGTGTTGATAGCAATCAGTGAGGGGTTAGAGCTGACATGATCATTTTTGTTCTATGTAAAATTGCTAATGGGAGCTTGATGGAGAGGAAGATATGCTGAAGTGAGGTGAATCACTGCCTCCCTGTTAAGAGTATAGCTATGAACAAGGTAATAAGGATAGGATAAGTATTTAAGAGCGCTTGCAAGTAAATTAATTGAAAGCGAACAAGTTGAAACTGAACAAACCTGAAAGCAAATGAAAGAAGCTGTTGTTAGTAGTGCAAAAGATGTGGATGTATAAAGAAGTAAGAATGTTAACAGTGAATGATGGAGTGAAGAGGTGATGCAAGAGGTTAAAAGTAAAAAAGAGTGGTTGAATGTACTAAAAGCCAATGATGAGGTTTCAAATGAAAAAGATGTTTGGAATTATATAAGGATGAAAAAGGAAATTGTAAAAGATGCATATGTAGGAGGAAAAAAAGAGATAAATGAACAGTTTGGAAGGAGGATGAATGGGGGATTTACAAGGGATTAGGAAGCTCTTCTGAAGAAAGCATAAGAATGATAAAGGAAATCTGCTTAAATAATGCAGAATAGATGTGCTGTAATTGATGAAATCGATGAGGGAAGTGTGAGGGAACACTTCGAAAATCTGCACAACATCGGTAGTAATGAAGAGGTGATAGTGAATGTGTGTGGGTTTGAAGGTGCAAGAAGGAATAGGTGTTTTGTCGACAAGGTCATTAGTAAGGAGGAGGTAATAGGTAGAGTGAGAAAGTTGAAGAATGGTAAAACTGAAGGTATAGATGAAATTACCATAATGAAATGATCAAGAACGGAGGTGATTTGGTGATTATTGAATTTGGAAGTTGTAATTAAAGCGCTAGAGGTATAGTTCCTGGAGGATTTGGAGGATGTTAGCACCTTTGGCACACCTAATTAACTAGAACTGTAGGGAACGGGCTGGTTTACTGGCGCGTAGAGATTATATGTTGTGGTTTGGTTGAAAGATGCCTGAGTGAATTTGGGAATAAACTGATTTGGGGTGAAAAATAGGTTCTGTTAGAAGGTGTAGGGAATGGGGATCAATCTTATCATTAAACAAATGATTTAGAAAAATAAGGGAGAAGAAGAATAAACTGTATTTAGGTTTTATGGATTTGCAATAGTCGATGATAGATTAATAGGGAAGCTCTATGGTGGCAGGTGTTAGTTATACATGGTGTTGGTGGTAGGCTTCTGAATGAAATCAAAGTATGTATTTCGATAGTGAAGCGTGTGCAAGAATAGATGGAGTGGAAAGTGATTGGTTTAATATTAATAGCTGAGTGAAGTAGGGATGTTGGTTATTCGTCTATCTGTCTGTATGAATATGGTTATGTTGTTCTGGAGTGGTGTGCTAGGGATGGTGTCAGAATGATAGAGAATGGAAGAGAGTGGAGGGTGCCACCTATTATATGCGGATGATTGTTTTAAAGAACTTTAGAGAGTTTGGATTTTGACTGGCAGAGAGCATTTTAAGAGAAAAGGAGGGTTTGAGTAAATGTAGATAAGAGCAGGCTTGTACGAAAGGAGGATAGTCCTGTAAAGTTATACATGGTGAGCAACTATAAAGAGTGTCTGAGTTAATGATAAGACATATGTTGACAAAGGAAACAAGGATGCGAGTAATAGGAAAGTTGTCAAATGGTAGGAAGGCGGATGTGCAATTAAATCCCTCTTGAATGCGTTAGGGTCTTTACATGAGGGATGCTAAGTTTACTTGAATGGAGAAGGGACTCATGGTCTGAATAAGAGGTATAGATCAAAAAACCAAGTGTTCAGATGAGAACTCTAGACTGTGCAAAGAGAATAAATGAGATAAATGAGCACTAACATGCATTGTGTAGTGTGAAGGAAGGGGTAAATGGAAGAATAAACGAAAGTACGTTGGGATGGTTTGGTCATGTGGAAAGGATGGATGATAGTGGGCTGGTTAAGATAGAGGTGAGTATGCTGGGAATCGACCGGCTGGGAGACCGAATATAAAGTGGATTGAATCAGTAAAGGAATGCCTGGAGGAGAGAAATGTGAGTTTGGCAGAGGAGAGCAATTCACTCATGAAATTGAAAATAATGGTTGTCCATTATTTTTAGATTTAATTATTAAACGACCCACTCCGGTCTTTTTTGTGTTTATTGTAAGCCAAATAACTTATTCAACTATTTCCACATCTTTTCGAGTCATACGCCATCTGCCCAAAAAAGTCTGTAATGTCTAGCATGTATCTCTGTGCAGATCGTTTATGTTTGCCTCAGTATTTACATAATGAAATTACTCTTCTAACGGAAAACATTTAAAAAACTAGGTTATAATGCAAACTTTACCTCGCATGCATTACATAGAGCACCCAAAAGATTTTATAACCTTATGAAAAAAGTATCTTTCCCCAGAAAACGTACTCATTTTGTCAACTACTCCTAGAAATAGTCTCTACTGCAGAGAGAGAGAGAGAGAGAGAGAGAAGAGAGAGAGAGAGAGGAGAGAGAGAGAGAGAGAGAGAGAGAGAGAGAGAGAGAGAGAGAGAGAGAGAGAGAGAGCTGTGATTTTTGTACCCACATAGTCTTTGTATTTTTATAATTTTTCCTTTTGATTTTTTGTTTATTTGAAGAGTTTCCGATGATGATTTTTTTGTCATTTTAAAATCCATAAATTATTTTTAATTTTCACCTTTCTTGTTTTAATTTTACCCTTCTCTTCGGAGCTGGTCTCCGTTTTACCCTTTTAACTTTTTA
>JABUQX010019487.1:5000-40000 GCA_015478945.1 Trachelipus rathkii | reverse complement strand
TTCTTGTAATTGTAATCATGTTTAAAACATAAAAGCTAGTAGCTAAACTTTGTTAATACTACTTGGAAAATGGAAAATGGAAAATATTTTTTTTTGAAATAAACAACAAACATAAAAAAGTTTAAATTATATTATATTTGCATTTAAATTATTTCCTTAAAGAATACTATTTTTAATTTAATAAAAATAAATATTTGGCACAACCAAATATGAAATAAAATTGACTAAGTTATTGGGTTTGTACAGGGAATGCAAATCCTGAGTTGTCTACGCAAGTCAAAATGTTCAAATCTTAATCAACTTGGTGGTATTTATTTATGTTAATGTACAGTACCGGTATTAAAACCAGAATTATGAATAAATTGACTAAAAGTATTGGGTTGTTACAGGGAAAGTGCAATCTGAGTTGTCTAGCGTACAACAAATGTTCTATCTCTTATCACTGTGTTATTTTATATATTAATTAAAAAAGTATCGGTATTGTTGTCGGCAACTAAAAATTAGAACATATCGGTATTAGGTACATCCATTATTATATATATATATATATATATATATAATATATATATTATAATATATATATATATATTATTATATATATATAATATATATAATATATATATATATATATTATATATATATATATTTACTAATAAATATATATATAATATTATAATATATATATATATATATATAATATATAATATAATACTATAATATAATATATATTATATATATATATTATATTTATAATATATATATATATATATATAATATATATATATCATATAATCAGTGTGGCGACTCCAGCAACTTTTTAACTACTCCGTGGTGCTCCTCTCATTCATCTCTCTCTCGTCTCGTCTTCTCTCTATCTTTTTTCTCATCTTCTCTTCTTCCCTCTCGTCACATATATAATATATATATAAGTATATATATTAAGGGGATGTAACCGAATACAGAAAAAGAGGCCCCGATATCCGGATACCCGATGAACCGCCTACTGCCTATTTATTTTAGGCTGCCGATAACCGATACTTTAATTAAAATATCATAAAATAACACAGTAATAAGGATAGAACATTGTGGCAACTGCTAGGCCATAACAACTCAGATTGCAATTCCCTGTACAAACACTACTTAGTCTTTATATTTCATATTTGGTTGTGCCCCAAATTATATTTATTTTTCAAATAAAATTAAAATATTACCTTTAAGGAATAAAATTGTCAAATATAAATATTAAATAACTTTTTTATTTGTTTTTGTGTTTTATTTAAAAACTATTCTATTTCAGTGGTAATATGCTTGGCAGGTGTAGAATTAGTATTCCAGACTTTCAAGAGGTTCCCTGACCAAATCCGTCTAAAATTTCCCCTGACCAGCGTGTTCGTTCTTTTTTTTGGCGTATAAAATATCTATTAAATCATTATTGCAGCCTATTTACTCAGTTTACATCACATTTTAAAATTATTGAAAAAATTTTTTTTTTTAGAATTGTTCAGCATCATGGATGAATTTAAAAAAAAATATTTTATTTTTTTAGTAATCAGCCTATACCTTCTCCATAGCCATCCAACGCACTCCTTTTTTAATTTTTTCAAAAGAAAACAGTTTTAAATACATATTAAAAAGGAAAATAAATTTAAAAAGCTTACATTAATGGACTAGGTGACCCTAACCGTCCCACTGTGATCCACAAAAGTTTTTTAAAAATTGGGGGATTTAGGTTATAACTTTTTTTTTCTCTCAAGCATCTGAAAATTTTGATTTTAATAGCGGTCCTTCTTCTGTCCCAAAGCTTTCAAAGTTTTGACATCTTTCTTCTGCTCTTCAAGTTTATAGTAGATCTGTATGAATAATTTTCTTTTTTTTTTCAAACCTTTTTTTATTCTCTGTTCTTTTCTTTGGCTCCTGTTGAACCTCTTGAGTGTTCTTTTAAATATCTCACCTACTGGGCAAGCTTCTTTAACATTTGTCAACATTTTAATTTGAAGTGATAGGAACTTTATGAAAATTACCTTTCATGAGATTCCTTAATAGCATTGTGCCAACTTTCTTTGAGAAATTCAGACTATGTTCTTTCCAAGAATTTCTCCCCACTTAAAAAATGCTTAATTTTATAGAAAACCCTACTTCCCACTGCCGCATTTCCATGCGAAAATATCAGTCCTAAATTTAAAAATAATTTGCACAATTCAAATATAAACTTGACAGCCAAATGTAACAATAGAAAAGAAAAGCTTTTATCAAAATAGACTCTTTAGAAAGACAATCACCAATGCCAAAAATATTTTGAATTTAAAATTCAAGGTAGAATGAGCTTCACTGAAAAGTAGAGTGTATTGTGCTTTTTGCCTTTCCTAGAAATATAAGGGAGCAAGGTCATAGAAGTTTAATGCACATATTTAACCATTATCATCGGATCCATTTTTATAATTTGAAAGCTACGCGCACTATCTTGGAAAAATAATTTAAATGTTTTCCCCTATATTCTGCAGCACGATTTAAAAAGGCATTTTAATCATCCCACCACGCTTTAAATTGCAAAAAAAGAAAGAAAGTTATTGATAAACTGATTTGGTTGGTGGTCTAAATTGAATATTTAAGGTCCATTTAGTATACTGGTTAAGATATAGTTACGAAAGTGATGAATGGCATAATTTTCAGGTGCACACACCTTTTACTAACCATTTGGTATTTATTAGAACACGTCAAGAACGAAAAAAGTTTTTTCAATGATGGTTGGTTTCCCTGCTGAGTTTTTTGATTAAATTTCAAATGAAGTTTCCATTTTCCTGAATGTGAAACTTCGGACTTTGGCGCCCCATGGTTAGAATAGAATTCAAAGTTTTTTTAACATACTTTTAACAGTATGCCCTTGGAAACTATCAGTCCCTTTTACCCCAACCACCTGATGAACTGGTTGGGGTTCCAGTTTGATAGGTCAACCACTTGGTCGTTTAAAAGTTTTAGTTTTTTTTTGTTTGAAATCAATTTTATAAAAATAAATAATAAATACTTTCAAACTTCAACAAAAATCCAAAATCACTTCTTAAAACCTCAAAAAAAAAAACAAACCTTAAAAAAGTATAAATCCCAAAAGAAAAAATATAAACAAATTAAGTCATAAGTCATACAGTTTAAAACACAATCCATACACCAATCACCTTCAATCAAAAGAATGAATTTGGAACAACCTCTACGAAACAGAATGGAAAGAATAGTAGTTAAATAGTGACTAAAAATAGAAAGAAAAACAGGATAGAAAAGTATATTTATGAAATGTCATTCCTCGCCCAACCCTTTTCATTCCCTTATCAAATACATCTCTTAATTTCCACAATTAATACAGTAAGGAAAAATAAAATATTTATCAAAAATAATGCAAAACTGGTCGCATGGATCAATTCCTTCATATGTTTGAAATTTTAAAATTTCCCTGACTTTTTTTGGAAGTTAAGGGAATTTCCCTGACTTTTCAGCAATAAATCCTCTTAAAACGTTTTCCTTGACTTTCCCTGACGGCAAATTTTTTTTTCCCTGCTTTTCCCTGACCTTCCTGACTTTCTCCCAGAAAGTGTGAACTCCTGCCAAATTTCCATTTTCAAGTAAGTGTTAACAAGTTTAGCTACTAGCTTTTAATGTTTTAACATGATTACAATTTACAAGAAAGATTCTTTTAAAAACTAGCTACAATATAAAAGAATAAAAAAATAATGAAAAGAAGAGACCTCAATTTAATCCACCGAAAGTTAAAATATAAAAAAACGACTTTTACTCAAAACATGAAATAATAAAAATACTACTTTTTAAGATAGATTATCATGTAATACTCAAATTCCAAAAATTCACAAATTGTGATGCAAAAAAAACATTAAGCTTTCACTAGTAATCTGGCGAGAGACTGTTCCTTTTTTGGGTGTTTACATTCCTACCTAACTACTACTATAATACCGCTCTCGTCTCGACTGATGAAAGGAGGTGCTGAATAAATATTTGGCCTGCAAGCACGAATAATAATGAAAACTCTTGCCCCCCATTTTCCCCATTGCCACACCCGCATGAAAAGGATTCCCTCTTCTGTAGGCAGCATCTCTCATGTTTTCGGTAGGAGCCTCATCTACTCTTTCAACGACTGCAAATTTGAATTAATCTTTGCTTTGCCTTGATGACCTGGTTCTCTTCAGTTTTTTAAACATGAGGTTCCCTAGTTGTGTGATTTCCTTGGAAGGTGAATGCCAAAATTTCGGTATCATGAACTTATTCAAAAAAGTCTAACATAATTTCCAAAATCCCTCAAAAATCTTCAAGTAGGTTTAATTTTTTGCTGAAAAAAGCTAACCATCGTCACTATCAGTGGTGTTGCCAGGGGTTGCAGATATGGCGCTTACCAAACCTTCTCTGTTTCTTTTTTTTTTTTTTTTTTTTTTTTTTTTTTTGTCAAGCGAGCAAGCTCCTGGGTTATTGCTATTTAATTGCATTCTAGAAGTGGTTGACCGTCGGAGGTGCCATTCTTTGGTGGGGTTTCAGCTAGCTTAAGGAATCTCCGTTTATTAGAACCTTTATTAATTATTTTTCAGTTTGTCAAACCGCCGCTCACGGGCAAAGAACCATTCAAGGAAGGTGGGTGTTTGACACCTCAAAAATCCGTCCTAAACGCAAATACGAGGCAAATGAGCCCACAGACGCAGGCTTTTAAAAGTGAGTGAAATTAATTGAGTAGGAACCAGATGATGGAAAGAGAAATTCCAAAGAACAGAGGTGGCAGAAGAAAAGAAAGAAGCACCGCAGCGAACCAAGTCCTGGAGTTACTAACCTCCAACACAAACTCAAATGTTGCCAACACAGCAACCCCCTTGTGCTATCGAGGGCGGTCGTAAAGGTTGGTGGTAAACGCGAGTGATCGTTCCCTCGAGCAACTTGCCTCTCTACAGTGCCTATAGGAAAAAGGGATAAACACCAACCATCGGCGCCCGCAAATTATAAAGGGTCCAAGTGAGCCTAGAAAGTAACAGGACAAGTTTTTAATTAAGTCCTTTTTGGCTTTGACTCGACCCTAATCCATAAAAACCAGGATTGAAACCAGGAGCTCCCGCCCCCCACATGAAATATGAGAGCAAAGTACTCCATACAAGGGCGGATGAGACCGCCTGTATTAGGTGGATGTGTACTGTAAAGAAGAGGAAAAAAAAGATAGTCTCCGCACATCTAAACAGAACTCCACAGTTTTCTTTTGAGGCCGCCCTAGCACCAACTGTGGGAATTTGAGGCCGCCCTAGCAACCATTTTTTTTGTTTATGTTAAGGCCAACAGGAATGTTTATATTGTCCAACAGGAGAGACGAAGAAGAACCGTCGAAAAAAGAGATAGAAAAGTTTAAGTTTCTAGAGAGAGAGAGAGATTTGTAGAAGTTGGGTTTTTTTTAAAAGGAATTAAAAATTTCACAAGATTGAGACGACCACACCGGAAATTCTAATCCAGATCAGCCCGAGAAATAAGATCGGAAAAGATTAAGAAATGACGAAGAGGCAATTCCCTAGAAGTAAAAAAGAGGGAGCGAATTAATAATGAGTTGAAAGAAATGAAAGGGTCAAGTCATCGACGATATATGAGTGGATAGAGTAAGATATGTGCAGGTTGAGAAGATCATTGATGAAAAAAGCAGAAAATAAGTTAGGAGATAAAAAACAGAAAACCGTTAAGGAAACACCACTATTGACAGAAAAAGAGAAGTCGCTCCATCAACTAAACAGCCGATATTGAGCGATTTGAAAAGAAGCTAGACATAAGTAAGCAAAGAGAGAAGGAAACAACCCAAAGGAAAGGGAAAGCTTGGAGAGCCAGTGACCGTGCCCATAACCCTGGGTCAAAATGCCTTTGGATATGTCAACGCGCCACCACACAAGTCTTCCCACGTAGTTCTAGGGCGGAAAGACCCAAAATAAAATCTGTTTAAATAAGGAATATATCGCCAGTTAGATCTCGAGCACGCGAAAACCGTAACTGGTAACAGAAGAAAGGGAGAGATTTCCAGATGATCGCTATAGAGTGAGAGTTTTGAGAAGGGTTTCAAAAGATCTTAGATAGAATACAAGTGAGAGCTATAGGGGCGATAGTTAGAAGGTCAGAGCAGCATCATTTTTTCGGAATAGGTTGGACATAAACGTGCTCTTTCCAACACTGAGGGAAAGGCTAGTATTGAGACATAAGAGAAAATAGTTGAACGAGGGGTGGGGTTAGCACGTACGGAAGCACACTTCCTCAAAAACTCTCGGAGAGGAATGCTATCCGGGCCCAGCCGCCGCTTCCCTAACGTTCAATTAGATTTCAGGAGCTCATGGGCACCCGATTCAAATGAAATGAAAATAGGTTTTAAGGCAATAGGACACCTGAGAGGAGAAGAGGAAGGAGAGGAATTTACCAGATCGTCCAGGGTTGAATTAGAGGAAATAGGAGGCCAAAGAGATTGATTGGCCTTTTTTCAAGTTGGAGTATTAACAAACAGAATCATCAAGAGCGAATAAGAAGGGGAAAGGAATGATTTAACAGAAGTTTGTTAGAAGAATGGTTTTTTGGCCAGAAGGAGATTTTGTCAGTAGGAGACCAAGGAGGTTAGTCGGCGCATTTTCGTTTAATGAAGTCCGTCTTTGCTCGTCCGAAGAAGTATCCCCTGCAAACGGATTTCTTAAAGCTGAACTAAAAAATTGGGTAAGAGTGATAGGAGAACGAGAATTTTTTCCACAAAGACTCCGATAAGCAATTGGTCTCTAGCATGAAATGGCCCAGGGGACAAGCACGATCGCGAAACCATGGATTTTGGAAAGGGAGCAAAGATGTTAGTCCCAAGAAGGAAATGAACCGAGCCATCCCATTAAACAATTACACGTTCCCACTTTATTCGGCAAGAATCTGAAGCGTCTTTAAAAGAGTCAAAGCACTCACTTCAATTTAGTTAGCGTAGAGCAACGCAATGGGCCGCCCAATCGGCCCGATCAAAAGTGCCCCCGAAAAAAAAAAAAAAAAAAAAACCGCATAGGGCAGGATGAAGATGTTAATAACAAAGTAATTAAAAATTAAGTGATATAAGGTTGTGGTCAGAATTACCGATAGGAAGAGCGAAAGTGTTGTATTTATAGAGAGAAGGAACTAAGTGGTTTAAACATAGTTCCAAGTGTAAGTTCAAGAATCGGTTGGGGACGAATCCGGAAATGTTGTTTGTAGGTTAATTTAAATTCAGTTTTTGCTCCCAGAATAAGTTGGAGAATACTGGATGATTTCGGCCCCTTCCCTCCCCACCTAATAGTACGAGAAGGAACCCAACCAAAATTCAGTTTTGTGTACATTGAACATCCCCCCTAAATGAAGGACCTCAGTATTTGGATGAGAAAGATAATAAAACAGTCCCTCGTGAGAAGTAGTAAAGGTTAATTCAAAAAAGGCTATGGAATTCTGTTTCTGTTAAGGAAGACGTAAGCAGAAGCAATACAGAATAGTTGTAAGTAGAAGGTTAGAAAGATTTTTAAGCCACAGAACAATCGAGGCTAGGTGAGATTCGAGATTCCTCGAGACGTGTTATAGGGAATATGTTTTAATATTTACTATAGGCACATACTCCACCCTTCAAAAGCGGAAATTAATAAATAAGGTATAATTGGATATATTAAAACCGAGCTTGAAGGAAATGAATTCTAGCCATCTGGGGTCCCTCAAAGACAAGAGGCATAAAAATTAGGTTTAAAGTTTAGGAGGTAGTAATTCCAATGGAATGCCAGAGTTTTGAGTGCAAGCATTTGATGTTTTGGGTTAAATGTCAAAAAAGAAAGCCACGGCCCTGTCAAATCTGCTATCATACACGCACACGCAATCAACACCACCACACACCAAAAAAAAAAAAAAAAGAAAGAAAAACGAGAAAAAACATCCTAAAAATATTTAAAGGAGAAATGAGCAAAAGTTATAGTCGCTAAATATATGCGTCTGAAAACGTTTCATTCCTGTTTACAAAGCAAATATCTAAAATATCAAACATTGCTCAGAAAGTTTAAAAAAACCACTCAACATCGCACCTCACACGCTTCTCATGAAAATTGCCCGTACAAAAAAAAAAAAACTATTGATCAAACTAAAAAAGTAAAGATAAATCTCGTTATAAATTATAATAATGGCTGTCCAAATAGGTAAATTTAACGCTAAAGACCAAGTTGGAAAAAAACGCTAAAATTCTAAGTTAAAAAGGAAATCCGAGGAAAAAAAAAAACATAACTTGGTTCTACTAGCTATCTATAGCGAACTAGATTTATTAATTGAATCTAAAAGTTTCTCAAATAATTTTTCACGGCTCAAAAAAGTAAAGAAGTATCGGCTAAGTATCGGCCATTTAAACCGATACCGATACCATTCAAAAATAGTGTACTAACCGATACCGATACTAAATTTTATTTATACCCTAATATATTATATATATATATATATATAATATATATATTATATATATATATATATATTATATAAAGTGCATATGACTGTTACATCTGTGTTTGTAATACGTGCATATATGGATATATAATATTTCATTTATTTTATATATATTAACAAAAATAATTATTTATAAAGATATTTGAAGTTACCCCATTTATTATAGTTCTCTTTTAAGCATATATTTGGGTTTTAATAATATGGGTAAATCTTACTTTTTCCCCCTTATCAAAATTCAGTTATTGGAATTTAAATATATTAATTTATTATTATCCGAAAATGTGCCATTAAGGAAAACAAGTAAATGTTTTATTTTTTAAAATTTTTTTTTCTTAAAATAAAAAACGAGTGTTTTATTAGATTCTAGCAGGAAAAAAAAAAAAAAAACACATTGTAAAAAAAATTAAATTTATTATATTATTGGTAAAATAAGCGTTTTCTCAATTGTCCATCCTCCGCATTTTTGGAGAGGCACGAGCCGTTACAATATTATTTTTATAATTGAATTAAAAAGAAGGGTTTAATTCAATGGCGATGATGCTTATACTTTTTGTTTAAATTTTACATATATCTTTCAATTTGAATAAGTAATGTTATTCTTTAAGATAACCTTAGTTTTTTTCACAAAAAAATAAAGAAATAATTTTATCATAACTTTGCAAATTTTGAAGAATGTCTTTTTTAAATTTCTCATAATAAAACTCGTACTTTAAAGCCAATGAGTTAAGGAGTCCCGCCCTGATGATATATATATTATATAATATATAATATTATATATATATATATATATTATATAAATATAATATATATATAATATATATATATATATATATAATATATATAGTATATATTATATTTATATAAATATATATTAATATATAATATAAATTATATATATTAATATCTTAAAGGAGTATGTTTATTATTTATGTCAATGTTTGAATAAGTGTTTTTTTATTTTGTCTTTTTCAGCTGATTAATTGAGGTCTCTTCTTTTTTCATTATTTTTTAATTCTTTATATAATTGTAGCCTTAGTTAAAAAGAATCTTCTTGTAAATTGTTATCATTGTAAAAACATAAAAGCTAGTAGCTAAACTTTTGTTAATTATTTGGAAAAATGGAAATGGAAATATTTTTTTGAATAACAACAAAACATAAAAAGTTAAATTAAATATTATATTTGCATTTTATTATTAATTAAAAGATACTATTTTATTTTAATAAAAATAAATATACTATGGGCACAACACAAATTATGAAATAAATGACTAAGTATTGGTTGAACAGGGAATGCAATCCTGAGTTGGCTAGCATAGTACACAAATGTTCTATCTTATCACTGTGTATTTATTATATTAATTAAAGTATCGGTATATATATCACTCAACCTTTGCCCACCCCCTAAATGAAACCCATGCCTACACATTTCATATATAATATAATATATATATAATAATATATAATATAATATATAATTATATAATATATATATATATATATATAGATATATTATTATATATATATTAATATATATAATATAATATATATATAATATATATATATATAATAATTATATATATATTATATATTTTATATATATATATAATATATATATATAATATATATATATATATATATATATAATATATTATATATATATAATTAATATTATATATATAATATATATATATATATATATATATACATGCATACATATTATATATATATATATATATATATATATATATAGTCATGGCACATAAAAAGTAAGCCAGTAAAAATGGAACTCAAAAAATAACCCACACCATAAAAAATTTTTTATAATGTATTGAAACAAAATAAGTATATCACCATGTAAATACACTGAATATATGTACAGATATGCATTACCCATAATTTTTTTCGGGCCTTTTTTCTATTTTTTTAGGGAATTTTTTTCAGAAAAATTTTGAAAAAATATTGGGAAAAATTTTTCCACAATTTTTGGCCAGATTTAGGTTCCTTTTTTTTTTAGCCTTAATAACCTGGAAAACAATGCAAAATGTGTTAACCTTTAATTAAATAATGTTTAGAAAAATCGACCACTATTTGATAAGGTTAAATTTCCTTTTTATTTTTGAAGTTTTTTGTGCAACCTGGGCAACCCTGGTCTGAAGAACAGCACACAATACTGACCAAACTGGACCCTCAAATCTAACCACATGAACATAGAAAATAACCCACTTTCAACTACTCTCAAAATCAGTATTCATGTTGGATAATACTAGAGTATTAAATAAGAGTTATAGCATATTTCAGAAAAGTTTTTTTTTAATATTTTTTTGTCCCTAAATATTGTAAGTAAGGCAAAAAAAAAAAATTTTTTGAAACATAAAAAATGACCCAATATACACATAAAAAAGTAACCCACCTTCCAAATAACTCCTCAAAAATCAGTATTCACAATGGAATAATCAAGTGGTTATAAGTTTGGAGGGTTTTTTTTTCACCAATTTTGGTAATAGGAGATAAATTGAAAAAAGAATATTCAAAGAATAATAAAACCACTGGGAATACTTTTAACACTGTGTGTTTCCGTTGACCATAAACAATAATAAATGAAGTTTGGTAATTTTAATTTTTAAATTTTAAAAAATAATTTTTATTTTAATTTAAAAAAGCAGCAAAAGCAAATACCTATTTAAATTGAAAACTTAAAAGATGAATTTATTAGGGGGTTTCAAAAAAGGGTTGGGTTTATTTTTTTTTGTGTCCCATGTGGGTTTTTTTTTTTGTGTTCCTTAAATTTTTAATTTAAATTAAATTAAATTTTTTTTTTAATTAATAGTAATTCACTTTAAAGTACATTTAAACAGTCATTTTTTAATAGGTAAAGTTCCCCCGATGTTGGAATTCACTTTTTCTCTCGGTTATTGGGGTTGTTTCATGGTGGGTTATTTTTTTGTGGTGTCTGGTGGGATTATTATTTTGGTTTGTGTTGTTTGTTTCCAGGGCCTTTTTTTAAAAGGGTTTTCAATTTTATTTTCCTAATTTTTTTAAAGTAATCACACCAAACAAAAATTTTCTTTCATACCTGTTATACCTTAGAGCACCTGGCCACATAACCACCATGTTTTCTAACTTCAAAAGCAATGTTCCGTTCAGAAAAAATTAAATGTTTAAAAAAAAAAAGTATTAAAATTCAAAGCCACATAAAAGCCTACTAAATCAGATAATGTACCATACATATTAAACACTTATATATATATATATAATATTATATTATTTATAATATATATATATATATATATATATATATATATATATATATATATTATATATATATATATATTAAGTAATACCTTTCCACCAATTTTGGAATTGTGAAATTGAGGAAATTTGGAAACTTTTCAATTTCTTCAAGATTAAGAACTAGACTTTAAAGTTACAGGTAGTATGGTTTCTCTGAAAATAAAATAAATAAATATAAAAAATTATATTATAATATTATAATATATAATATATATATATATATATATATATATATAATTCCTAGAATTTATATCATCTCTGCATTTGGTTCCTAAAAGTTTACTCAATTTCAAGTTACTAATAATAACATCACAGTATATATAATTATACAAATCTATAATATATAATATATATATATATAATAATATATATATATATATAAATATATATATATAGATAATATATATATAATATAAATAATAATATAATCAAATGCAACCACACGCCCTTCTTTCAACAAAGACTGGGGGAAAGGGTGCGCAACATGCAGACCTCGGAAAACAGAAAAGCGGTAGAAGAAATATGACCAAGTCCGAGAAAGAAGCCCAGCCTTAGCGTCCCACTTTATACCTTTTGGTGAGAACTCGTCACTGTCAGAAAATCCAACCAAGAGCTTCACGGGACCGAGACTGACCCCTCACTATGACAATTTCGTCAATGTGGGGTTTCATCTCCTTAAGCCTAGGTTAGCCGTAGCCATATCCCCTTTACAAAACGCCAGAAATTCACTCCATTATGCCACCTTTCTCTTCTCTCCTCTGCCAAAAAACTCAACATTTCTCGTATCCTTCAAGCATTATTTAACTGACTCAATCCACTTTTTTTCTTTCAAGTCTCCGCCAGTCGGGTTCATTTCCCCAACACACTCAACCACATACATCCGATTAGCCAACTGACCTATCTCCATACTTTCCACATGACCAAACATCTCAATGTTAATAATAATTTTATTCTCATCATTTATTCCCTTTTCTTCTCATCACACCTACTCTCTGTAATTATGGTCATTCCTCTTTTTATCAATTCTTCTCACACCTATTATATATATATATATATATATATATATAATATTTTTATATATATATTATATATAAATATATATATATATATATATATATATAATATAATATATATATATATATATATATATATATTTATATATACTACTCGTAACTATAATAATATAATAATATATATATATATATATATATATATATATAATAATAATATATATATATAATATATATATATATTAATATATATTATATATTATATA
Source organism: Trachelipus rathkii (assembly GCA_015478945.1). Taxonomy (NCBI): domain Eukaryota; kingdom Metazoa; phylum Arthropoda; class Malacostraca; order Isopoda; family Trachelipodidae; genus Trachelipus; species Trachelipus rathkii. Next base: position 26,954 of record JABUQX010019487.1, on the reverse strand, counting down.
TATATATTTGAAAGGTCAAGGCATGTGTGTTTGGTGGACATAAGGTCCATCTGAAAGGGTAAATGTTGAAGAAGTGAGATTTTTCTTGGATATCTGAATGATGTTTTTTTGGATTGGGGTGAGTAGAAACTTCTGATTTGATTTGTTGTTTTGGTTGACCTTAAATGGTTGGATAGGTGATACGAAAAAAGGGAGGTAAAAATAACAGGTTGGCCCTTGGGGTGGTCCAAGGAGAAAATGAGAATGGTAGGAAGGTGATTGATTTCTGTAAGAAAAGAGATATGTGTGTAAGTAATACTTTCTTTAAATGCTGAAGGATGTGTAGGATGTAAAATCTGTGAGAGAGTTAGGAATGGGATTATTGGATCATTATGTTGTTTTATGTAAAATTAAGTTAGTGGGGGCTTGGATGGAGAGGAAGGTGATAAGGAAGAAGGAAGTGGGTAGAATTAAGAGTGAGAAGTTAATAAGTGAACAAGGAAATAAGGATAAGAATTTAAGAGAGCTTGCAAAATAAAATCAGTTTGAATGTGGAACTAAGTTTGAAACTGAACAAAAATCTGGAAGCTTAATGAAAGGAAGCGGTTGTTAATAGCGCAAAAGAGGTATGTGGATGTACTAAAGTAGGAAGTAATAATGCTAACAATAAGTGGTGGAATGAAGAGGTGATGCAAGCGGTTAAAAGTAAAAAAAAAAAAAATGCGGTTGAATGTACTAAAAGCCAATGATGAGGTTTTAAAAGAAAGATGTTTGGAATTAAATAATGAGGAAAAAAGAATACCAAAAGATGCATACATAGGAGGAAAACAGAGATAAATGAACAGTTTGGAAGGAGGATGAATGGGGAATTACATGGTATTAGGAAGCAGGGATGGCAATTTTGGTGATTTTTTTGATTTTTTTAAAAAAAATCAATGTGATTTTTTTGATATTTTTGGATTCGTAACGTCACGCGAAATATAATTTGCAGGTTACAAATTATAAATCGCGTGACGTTACGAATCTGAAAAAATAAAAAAAAATAAAAAAAATCAAAAAAATCACAAATTGATTTTTTAAAAAAAAATCAAAAAAATCACAAAAAATGCCATCCCTGTTAGGAAGTTCTTCGGGAAAGAAGCACGAAAGATTAAGAATGAGAATAAGGGGAATCTGCTTAGAATAATGAATAGGAATGGTGTTTTCATAAATGATGAAATGGATGTGAGGAGAGTGTGGAGGGAACACTTCAAAAATCTGAATAACACTGGCAGTAGTAAAGAGGTGATAGTGAATGTGTGTATGTTTGATGGTGCAAGAAGGAATACGTATTTTGAATGGTCATTAGTAAGGAAGGGGAAATGGGTAGAATGAGAAAGTTGAAGAATGGTAAATTTGCAGGTATAGATGAAAGTACTGGTAAAATGCTCAAGAATGGAGACGAGATGGTTACTGAGTGGATTTGGAAGTTGTGTAATAGAGATTTTATGGAGGGTGTAGTTCCAAGGGATTGGTGGAGAGCAGTAATAGTACCCTTATAGGGGAATAAGAATAACTAGGAATTATATGGATATTAGTTTATTAAGTGTTGTAGGGAAGATATTTGCTGTTATTTTGATCGAAAGAGTGTCTCGAGTGCCTGAGGACTGTGGTGAGAACAAAGTGGATTTAGAAAGTGGTAAGGGGATGTGTGAATCAATCTTTTTACACGAAACAAATGATTGAAGAAAATGAGAGAGAAGACAGAGTAAATTGCATTTAGGTTTTTTTATGGATTTGCCCAAACAGGTGTATAATAGTAGATTAACAGGGAAACTCTATGGCAGGTTTTAGTGATATATGGTGTTGGTGGTAGGCTTCTGAATGGAATCAAAAGTATGTATGATGATAGTGAAGCGTGGTGTAAAAAGAATAAAATGATGTTTTCTGAAAAAAGTGATTTGGTTCAAATATTAATAGCGCAGTGAGACAGGGATGTGTTATGTTCTCCTTTTGGTTTATTACAATTGTAATATGGAACGTTTGGGTTAGAAAGAATTTAGAGGTTTGGGGGTGGCCAGGGGATGGTGTTAGAATGAATGAGAATGGAGGTGAGTGGAGGGCCTACCTATTATAAGTGCGGGTGATTTGGTTTTATGTGGTGAATCTGAAGAGAGTTTGAGAGAAGGATTGGTTGAAGGATATGGCAGGGTGTGAAAAAGGATAGGTTTGAAAGTAAACATAGATAAGAGTAAGGTTATGGCTGCGAGTGAGGACAGTGCTCAGTGTGAAATTATGTTGGATGGTGACCAATTGGAACAAGTGTCCGAGTTTAAAAATATTTTTAGGAATATATGTTGGGTGAAAAGGGGAATGGATGAATGCAGAAGTGCAGTTAAAGGAAAGTGTGTGGGAGGGTCGTGTGGCAAATTAAATCCTTGTGGTGTAAAGGTTAAGTCTTAAGTGCACTTGAGTCTTACTTGAGGGTATGTATGAATTAATGTATAGTAGTGAAACTATGGTCTAGAATGAGAGGTAAAGATCTAAAGTACAATGTATTCAGATGGACAATCTTAGGAGCTTGTTAGGTGTGAGAAGAATTGATAAAATGAGGAATGAACATATTAGGAAGTTGTGTGGTGTGAAAAAAGGAGCAAATGCGAGGAATAAATGAAACACATTGAGATGGTTTAGTCATGTGGAAGGATGGATGAGAGGTTTTTAACTTGGTTTACTTGGTTAAGCGATATAATAGGTTGGTGTGTGCTGGAAATCTAATTGGCTGAAACCAAAGAAAAAGTGGATTGAGTCAGTAAAGGAATCCTTGGAGGAGAGGAAGGTGAGTTTGGCAGAGGAGAGAAGAAAGGTACAGAATAGAAAAGGAGTGGTGGGGTTTTGTGAGTTGGTATGGTTGTGGCCAACCTGGACCAAGGGATGAGCCTTACATTTTGAGATGCCCATAGTGAGGGTCCATTCGCAGTGCCTTGTGAAGCCTCTAGGAAATGGATTTTTCTGATTGTGAAATGAGTCCTCATTAACAAGGTAATAAAGGGGGTGGGTAAGGCCTGGGCTTTCCTTTTTGAAACTTGTGGGTTCGATATTCTTGCCTACTATACTTTTTTTCTTTTACTGAATGATGTTAACGTTTACTTTTACCCGCTTTATGATGATGATGATGAATAAATAATAATAATAGAAATATTGAATGAAATGATGAAATATATATATATATATATATTTAATATATATATATATATATATATATTATATATATAATATTATAATATATATATATATAATATATATAATATTATATATATATATTATATAAATATATATAATATATAATATATATATAATTATATATTATATTATAATATATAATATATAATATATATATATAATATATATATATATATATAAATATATATATATATATATTATATATAGACGGTATATATATATATATATATATATATAATATAATATATATATATATATATATATATATATTAATAATATATAATATAATATATAGATATATATTTTTTTTTTTTTTAAATTATTAACCCACACTAGCCCTCTAAATCCCCTGAGGAATTGGGTCCAGGGGAAAGTATTTGTAATGGTTTTCTGACCAAGTGGAGGCTGCCAGGAATATTTTCAGCACCGAATAGCAAGCCCTGCTTCCCAGCGCGATCGTATATTCTTCAGCGAGAAGATATTTTTTATTTTTCACAAAAGTTCGTCTCTCTGTCTTGAATGTGATTTTCTTCCCAAATCCTGAACAAATTTTGATTTCTTTTCTATTCCCTAAATCCAAAAGTTCTTTTGGGGAGGGTTATACAACACTCCTCTTTATAATTTCTTTATTTTCTAAAGTTTTTTCGCTTTGTCTCCCTTCTATTTTCTTCCTATTTTCTTCTGGTTTTTAAAAAAACAACATCCTTTCCCAACGCAGACCAGAAAATATAAATATATATAATATATATATAATATATATATATATATATATATATATATATATATATATAAATATATATTATATATAATATATTTAATATATATATATATATATGTGAGGGGGGGTTTTTTTTTTCTTTTTCGTCTTTTTTTTATAAAACATCAACCATATAAAATAAACCAGTTTTTTATTTTTGAAAAATTTTGCATTTATGCTGTGTTATGTTATTTTAAAAGAAATATTTTATTATGTAAATGTTCCACTAATTGGGAATTTCATGCAGATTTGAACAATGAAGTTGTTTCTTTTTTCAGGTAATGATAAAGTATTAGAACATTTTATAAATTAATATTAGTAAATCAGTAGTCTTTGTTTTTTCTATATTTTTTTTTGGTAGGATCGAAAACTCCCAACCCGGAACTATACCAGGTTAGTGTTTAATCTAATTAGAATAAGTTAATTTTAAGTATATTCTTTTTACATGCATAAAGTGACATATAGATCATATAGTAAATATAATATGAAATATGCTAATTTAATGTGTTAGATTAATGGTAAACAATAATATATACTTACAGTGAAAGGTAGTTCATCCAAATACTTGTACTTCGAACATTCATAGAGAGTTCTATACTCTCTCCTTTCTAAGCAACTATTTGAAAACTCAACTCACAACCCCTTCTATTTATCATTGAACTATTAAGGGGTGAGTAGATCAAATTATCTGAAAAGAGTATAATTGTTAAGTAAATAAATTATGGAAAATATAAAAATTGAAGAAATAATATTTAATAAAGTGAAGAATGTGAAATTAATCCTAATGTATTTTTTCAGGTTTTTAATTCAAAGGATGATTTTGTATAAGGTCGATCTTCCGATAAAACACTGATGAATTGATTTAATTCAAAAGGAAGTTTAAACAGTTTTTTACAGATTCCTTTTTTTTTTTCATTTAACGGATAGCTTTTGTTTATGGAACGGAAGATTTTTTCCCTTCACTTTACGGTTGGTTAGGTTTATTGAAAAAGTTGCAATTTTCTGAAAACTGTAAAAAAAAGTTGGCAAAAACATAAGTGTACAACTAAGTGGAAAATGACCAAGTGGTTTAAGTGAAAAGACTTTTCATTCTGAAAAACAATACCTTTCTAGTAAGTAACGCGTTAAAGATTTTGGAGTATTGATTGCTTAAGTCTCAAGAATTTGTCCATATTAAAGTTAATTGTTTTCGGTGTTTTATTATTAGTTTTATGAATTGCAAATAGCATCATTAAGCAATTCGTTTAGTATAGAGCATTTTAAATGAACCAATTTGTCGTTTATCCTAGTCATTAAATAGTTTTATGTTTTTCCAGTCATACTTGCATTCATCGTTATTCATCAATTGAATAGTTATTTGTCATCACTCTTCAGGTTTTTCGTCATCTATACGTCCCCATATTTAGACTTTAAACCTTCGGTCATTACTCCTCTGTTTTCTTGTCTTTCTTATCATTAATTCGCTTTTCATTCCATCAATCAAAGGTACATAGTATTAAAAGGTAACTCGAACTTTGTTGGTTCTTTGCAGTTTGTTGATTATTCCGCCAACTTGGGGTAGATTATAACCCAAAAATAAAATTCTAAACATTTTAAGCAATTCTTTATTTTTCTATTCCCCTCCACAAATATCTTATTACGATAAAACCACTGGAATTACCTTCTTCTGTTAACTACCTGGTTTACACACAACACCAATCAATTGATGGAGACGTCCTTGTCGATAGAGCTTTAGAGTCCACCAGGAACAAACGGATGAAACTGGAACCCCTGTTTGAGAAAGCCTATTAGAGTTCTCATTCAGGTCTGTTCTTGGGTGACGTCGAAGCAATAAGAGGAACGCAGATTTGTTCTTCAATCCCAAGGAATGAACTTTAATTATTATCTATTACTATTATAGGCTTTTTAAGTATATCTAAATACATTTACTTCAGATCTCGTTCTCGGATTCTGTAAACTTATTCATTCCAGTAGTTTTTAAGGTTTTTCAAATATAGAAAAATATTAATAATTTGGATAAACCATAGGGAGCCCTGGAGAAACCACATTTCCGCGAGTTAAAGACACTTTCTTAATCAGGAATTGTTAAACTCCTGTGCCTCCTCTCACTAACAAATACACAAATTTATTTGGCGCCCGAACAGGGACTCAATAGGAATTGAAAATTTAATTTTAATTCCACATAATGGGTGATAGGAATAAGTTTGCAAGCACCAAACCCAATAATCGCCCTCTAATACACGTCGAACATGCCCTTTCTGTAGGGGTCCTCATCCGGGGATAAGGTGTCCATCCCGTACATCACCGAAAAATGATACTTCTTCTCCTGAACCTTCTTCCCCACAGAGAGCTACTAAGGAACAACGGAACTGTACTGCCAAAACTATAGCAGCTTGTAAGGGGATTAAAATGGAAGAAACACCGACACCTTTAAACTACTGGTCCCCGCAGGAGTGAGTCGGCCGGCGGAAACGGACTGTGAACAGGACTCCTCTGAAAAAAGTTTTTAGGGAGGACCAGAAGGATGAGGAATCTCTGAGCAAACTTTTCTCAGACGATCCTCCCCTTGATACCCCCGATTATGGTGTCGAAAAACCTATTGAGCCTACAGAGGACATGATTGATGAGAACCCGGTTTCAGAGTTCATTGACCTGGATGGTAATATGGTTATTCCCATACATTTATGTCAATCTGACCTTGAACCTTTAATGGTTTGTGTGACCGTGGATGACCGCAGCTTGCCTCGTTATGATTGCTTGGTTGACAGTGGGGCTGGTGTCAACCTGGTAAGCTCTCAGGTCATCTCTTCATTGGGAGATGACAGGGTGCTATTTCCATCAACAGAACGTGGTGTCAGGGCATTTATTGGGTTTCGTGCTCGCAAACTTATTCCTATCACCCATTATGCAGAATTAAAACTAAATTTTCAATCCCTATTCACCACACAGCCCTCTGCTTTCTTCATCATTCCCTTATCCTGGGGACGGGCATCCTTCGGGAAAACCATTTGATACCCGACATGACTTGGCGTCAACTTATCCATCGTAATGGAACTAAGATGACCATCGTTGCGGAAGGTTTAAAAAATTATAAAGTTCCCTCCTCATCAGTGGGAATGGTAAACCTTACAATAAAAAACGTCACCGTAAATAGATCTAGTGTTGATGATACAGATACCTTGTATGATCAGGGTCATGACTGTACTCTTAAATCAATGCTACGCAGTCTTAAAAAGTTTGGGGATAATTATGATTGGCAACAAATACCCTAAATGTATAGGGATCTTTTGTTCTTAGTTTCACTGGATTTACTGATGCATATTGTTTTGGGACTTCATGTCTCGTGTACCCATATCAGACGCAACAAGCTGCTTCAACTAGTCTATAAGCAATTTTGGCATCCCGAGAGTAAATTAGGTCATTTCTCATTTCGTTCCCTGTTGCCCTATTTGTCAAACTCAGAAAAATATTTCTTCGAACATAACTCCACCGATTTTTAAGATCCCTGCCAGCTGTCCATTCGATTTATGTGCAATGGATCTTCTACAATTTCCAAAAACTTTTAAAGGCAATAAATATTGTCTAGTTTTAATTGACCACTATTCAAAATGGGTGGCTGTAGTTCCCATCGCTGACAAGGCAAGTTTGACCATGTCTCAGAAACTGAAATATCAAATTCTGCCATTTCTCCCAAAAGTACCCAATAGGATACTTACTGACAACGGGAGAGAATTTACGGTTCAGACATTTCAGCAGGTCATGGATAAGAATAATATCAAGTATGTCCGGATCTCGCCTTTACATCAGGCGAGCAACGGAATCTCCGAGAGATTCAATCAAAGCTTGATTCAAATACTCAAATGCTTAAGTTTGGAGAAGCCGGCAAATTGGGATGAGGAATTGCCCTCCTCGATCCTAATCTATAATAACACTTATCATAGTGCTTTAGGAATGTCTCCTTCCGACTTCTTACTGCAAAAGCCACATTCCCCAGCTCACACTTTTCCACGATATTGGAAAGAGGGGAGCACAAATTTTAAGCCCTTTAAAGTAGGTCAAAAGGTGGCTTGGAAAGTTGTTAGAACCGGACCCAGTGCCACTATGAAATTCCAGAATAAGTGGGAGGGCCCTCATGTAGTCTTAGAAGTGAATCCTCATAGGGTTGCGTATGTGATCAGGCGTTATACTGACCCTAATGGTAGGTGGCAGAAAGTCCATTTTTCCCACTTAAGACCATGGATTGATATTCCCAGCTATTTACGCAAGTATTTAGCTAGGAATAAAGATAGTCTGGATGCTTTTTTTTGCCGACGATGAGGCATTGCAGGCCGAGGATTCCGAATTGAATGAGTCAGTTGATCTTGGAGATTGAGAAAAGACCTCGGATGATGATCCATGTGAGTCTGAGTCATCAGAAGTCTCATTGAATTCGTCTTTGCTAAACTTTAGTATGGAACCCATAGAGGATGTAGAAGCAGATTTCGAGGGTTTTTTACAATTCAACCCCATATCCATGGAAGATTATTTACAAATGTCGGATATGTCGGAAGGAATTGAACAAATACAAATGAAACCGCTTGAAGACACGATTGCTGAATGTCCTTCTGGCATAATGGATACAGGTGTTCCGTCGACAGTAAAATTTTTACTGCCACCTTTGGAAAGATCGATATCTCCTAGAAGATCCTCCAGTGATTCATCTGAGCCTGAGCACCCTAGTGCAATTTCAGTGTCATCAACAGGGAAGGTAAATTTCCCCCCTTGGGTGATGAAGCGTATTGGAGTCTCCTGCAAATATAATAGAAGACGGACCTCTGACTCCTTCTTTAGATTTCTATGATTTGTATCCACATGATCATGAAGCCCAATTTTACAATCCTTCGGGTTCTGCGGAGTCTGGGGTGGACCAGAGGGATACCTCTGCTTGGGGATCAAGAGAGGGAGGTAATGGTGAAGACGATTCTGTGTTGTCTACCACATCCATGTATTTTAAAGATAGACCTCCTAGGTCTTTTGCTGATAGCATTGATAATCATTTAGATGACGATCTCCCTAGTCCTCCGGACAACTTATTCGTTTCAGAGCTTGGTGATTCTCGAAATTCTCGGTTAACAGATTTCTGGGGGTTCTCTTCTCCGCCATCAGGAAGTGGTATTAACTCTATGGTACCACCTCCTAGTAGAGCGTCTTCGCCAATAGAAGAACCAAATGAGCAAATAGATATTGCTGAAACTCCGTTGCTTGGTACTGGATATGAGGAGATAAGTAATGGAGGACCTGGTCCTCCATTTACGCGGAGCAGAGGGTCAGTCAAGGATATACCTCATGTTATGTCCACACCTCTTGAGTACTGCAGAACACGAATGAGATTCAACTTGATTCCAACTATGGGAGTTGATCTCAATGTGATTCATGAAAACTCAAGTACATCTTCGAATTCTGAGTAACATGTATAATAAAAATTTAAATTTTTTTTTTTGCTTTTTATATTTATTTTTTACTAATAAAAAATTAATATATATATATAATTATATATATATATATAATATATATATATATATATATAATATATATATATATATATATATATATATATATATATATATGTTTACCCTGACCCTTGATCGTATTCCAGATTTTTGACCTTTGCCTGCCCCTCTATCAGCTATCCTTTGCTCTTTTACTTTCCTTTATTTCCGTTCACTTTTGACTATCTTCTGCTATTTGATAAATTAGGGGGATGGGATACCATAATTTTAAGTAAGATTAATAGTTAGCTAACTCTTGTGCCACTGAGTGACACTGGAAATAATTCAGCACATTAACTGTGCCTAACTATTTCTTAACGTCTGTACATCACCTGCTACTCTCTCAGTAAGTTATGATGTTATTTAATATTCGTAAGCTGATTTGTAATTATTTTTAGATATTGAAATGATACTAGTAGATACCTTTTGGTAATCTTGGTGAACATTCGTGCCCACCAAGATTACAATACTAATTATCTCTCTAATCTCATTTTTTTTTTTTAGCAAAGATTGACAAGCGTCACATATTCCAAACTCACACTTCAGTACAAATTTTGTTTTATTGTAACAGTTTTGTAAGTTTATAAATTAATTTAAAAATGCCACTGCTCTTGGTCGTTGGAGCATCTACTGTCTCACTTTTTAGGAATCAAAAGAAATACCTGGAAACTCAATTTAATTTTAGAGTAAGAGCCGACTTTAATAAGGGAAGGCATATTTCTGGATGTGTTAGTTGGTCCAAAGTGAAATGACCTCTGATGTAAAATTTTTGATTATTTGGTCCCTCATGCCCATTTCTTGGCAACGCCCTCTATTAACCCATGAGAATGGGAAAACTACAACTGTATTTTTTCCAATACCAGATTTTTCTATTGAAGAAGTACCAAGGATAATGAAAGAAATAACTGGCATTGCGAAAAACGTCAATCAAATAGTACAAATCTTTCTCATGATCTCTCCCATGCAAGACATGTACGAATTTAACAAAAGGAGACTTGTACGAGAGTGGGGAACTGAATTTGTAGATTATTGTAAAAACGATCCTGAACTATCCCCAGAAAGGTTACGTGCAAACGCAATAACAACAGTTCAGAGATTTGAACTATTAGCTACTGATGATTATAATTGGACAGATAAACAAGTCCTAGCACGGAACGAGATCCTTGATTTTTATTATACAATGGACAATAATCAGATGGACATAAATGAAACTCCACACAGAAGATATATGGAACAATTGAGCCTACACCTTAATTCACCTCTTTTACCCAATGGGTTACATCCACATAGAAGATTTTTAGAAGCTTTAATGAGCAAGTATAGAGGAAATTTCATTGTTAGTCATCAGATTCAATCACGTATTTCGTATGAACCTTATAAGATGCCACCACATAACCGACAGGGTAGAAGACCCATACATTCACCGTCGAGAAATCAACTTAATTCTACTGAAAGAACAATTCAAGAGATTATTGTGCCTACTACTTCACCTATTGTAATTAAAAATCCTAGTCCATCTATTTCCAATTATTATGTTTCTGATCAAAGAACTTTGTTTGATCCAAATTCGCAATCTGCTCCTAGCCCATCTAATCCCTGGGACAGTTCCCCTCAGAGTAACTTGAATTATGGTGTAATTCCTTCAATTCCACCTACTAACCTTTTGATATTTACAGTTCCTCCACCTATGGTTCCTCCATTTAGATATAATCATGGACCTTCTTTGGATCATTATGTTTCAGAAACCATATGTGCCAGTATTAGATGGGTTATGAGTCAGACCAACTGGGACGGTAATCCCAAAAAGAAATAATGATTCAGGAAGGGCATTGATTATTACAGGAGGAGAGAGGGACTTCTAGAAGACTCTCTTCTCTATCAAGATTGAATTAGTAAATACAAATAAATGCCATCAAATGTAGTACGCTGTCAATAAATAAATGGTCTTATTAAAAATAGTATTATTTGTAATGGAAAATAAAGTAATTGAAATTATTATATAATTCATTATTATAATTAGTTATTAGTCAAAGAAAGATATATTTTGGTAAAATTTTGTTATTGTGCTTTTTACATTTAAGAACATTGTATGTTGATTGGTTCACGTTAAGCGTAGAATATTATAAATGTATATATATTCCATCTCGTATTTAGCTTCGAACATGTGTTAATTTGGGGTGGGCTTAGTTTTAGTGGGGAGGAATGTGAAGGTGGCTGTTTTCCTTCATGTTCTCTTCCTTTTATAAAAATCACCAATAAATAAACCAGGGTTTATTTAGAAAATTTGCATCTATGCTGTGTTATGTTATACTTTACTATATTTATTAGTTATGTTCCACTATTGGAATTTATGCAGATTTGACATGAGTTGTTTCTTTTTCAGTAAATGATAAAGTATTAGACATTTATAATTATATTAGTAAATCAGTAGTCTTTGTTTTCTATATTTTTGTAGGATCGAAAACTCCCAACCCGGAACTATACCAGGTTAGTGTTTAATCTAATTAGGATAAGTTAATTTTAAGTATATTCTTTTTACATGCATAAAGTGACATATAGATAATATAGTAAATATAATATGAAATATGCTTATTTAATGTGTTAGATTAATGGTAAACAATAATATATACTTAGAGTGAAAGGCAGTTCATCCAAATACTTGTACTTCGAACATTCGTAGAGTTCCATACTCTCTCCTTTCTAAGCAAATATTTGAAAACTCAACTCATAACCCCTTCTATTTATCATTGAACTATTAAGGGGTGAGTAGATCAAATTATCTGAAAAGAGTATATTGTTAAGTAATAAATAATGGAAAATATAATGAATGAAATAATATTAATAAGTGAAAGAATGTGAAATAATCCTATGTATTATTTCAGGTTTTAATTCAAGGATGATTTTTGTTTATGGAGATCTTTTTTAATTCACGGTGATTTTTTAATTCAAGGAAGTTTTTTGTTTTGGACGGTCTTTTTTTTCATTTATGGATAGTTTTTTGTTTATGGATGGTGATTTTTCTCACTTATGGTTGGATTTAGTTATTGAAAAGTTGCAATTTCTAAACCTGTAAAAAAGTGCAAAACATAGTATACAACTAGTGAAAATGACCAGTGGTTTAGTGAAAAGACTTCATTCTGAAAACAATACTTTCTACGTTAAGTACAGAGTTAAAGATTAGAGTATTTGATTGCTAATTCATTCTGAAAAAAATACTTTCTAAGTTAAGTACAGAGTTACAGAATGGAGTATTTGATTGCCAAGTCAAAATTTGTCATATTAAAGTTATTTTTTGGTGTTATTATTAGTTTATGAATTGTAATTGCATCATTAGTATAGATCATTTTACGTGAACCAATTCAACGCAATGAACAATATCATCGTCATTTTCCGTCATTTGTCATTTATCCTAATCATTACTAGTTATGTTTTCGTCATACTTCGACATTCATCATTAATGTTTTAAATTTGTCATCACTCTTCGTCATCTATCGTCATTTAGACTTTAAACTTCGTCATTACTCGCTGTTTATCATCTTTTCTAGTCATTAATCGCTTTTCATCGTCATCAAAGTGTACATAGTTAAGTAACTCGAACTTTGTTGTTACTTGCAGTTGTTGATATTCGGCCAACTTGTAGATTATAACCAAAATAAATCTACATTTTAAGCAATTCTTATTTCTATTCCTCACAAATATCTTATTACGATAAAACACTTACCTTCTTCTGTACATACCTGGTTACCACACACACCATCATTGACGTGACGTCTTGTCGATCAGAGCTCTTAGAGTCCACCAGGACAACGGATTAAACCGGAACCCCTGTTTGAGAAAGCCTATCAGAGTTCTCATTCAGGTCTGTTCTTGGGTGACGTCGAAGCAATAAGAGGAATGCAGATTTGTTCTTCATTCCAGGTACAGAACCTTATTTAATTATCTATTACTATTATATCTTTTAAGTTATTTCTTAATACCTTTTCTTAGTTTTAATTCATTTCTTAACTATTTATTACAATAGATCTGTTTAAGGTTTCAAATATAAAAAATTTAATAAATTTGATAACCTAGGGAGCTGGAGATACATTTCCGGAGTTATAGACTTTCTTAATCAGGAATTGTCAAACTCCCGTGCCTCCTCTCCCTAATATATATATATATATATATATATATATATATATATAATAATAAATATAATATATTTATATATAAATAAAAAAACTTATACACTATATTATATATATATATATATATATATATATATATATATATATATATATATATATATATATATATATATATATAAATATATATATATATATAATATATATATATATATATTGATAATACATAATCATTCTTCTCCTTTTCAGCAAGATAAGAATTATAAAAATATATAAAGATTAATAATTTATAAGACTTTATAAAAGTAGTTATAAAAAGTTTATGTAATATTTTGAATAATATTGAGAAGTTATTTGAAGAGCAAAGAAATAAAAAACAAAAATAAGCAATAAAAGAAGATATAAGGACAAAGACATAAAGTAAAGAAATAAAAGAAGAAATGAAGAAATAGATAAGAAATATAAGAGATTTAAAATACGAACCTACACGCAACAGTAAGAAGAAACTACATAGGCAAAACGGTAAGAAAATTCTCTTTATAAATTATTATATTACATAAATCAACTTAATTGGCTACAATGACAGAAATAGAAGGAAAAACTAAAGCTCCAAGATTCTTAGGAACGAAAGAAGAAAATTTTGATCAATATTATAGGAAGGCACAATTATGGATAAAAATGAAGTAGAAAGTAAAATACCCAGCAGCAGAACTAATGATGAAATAAGAGGGAAATGCTTTTGAACCTGTGAAGAACATATCTAGGGAAGATCTAATGAGTACTAATGGGGAGAAGCTAATATTTGACATACTAAAAAGAAAATACCAGAAAAGGATGGAAACATACAGTTTATCAAAATAAAGGAATTTAGAGATATCAAACAAATGAGGAATGAAAATATGCTGGTAGACGCTTCGCTCCCGTTTTACATACTTACTTGTAAAGGTTTGTGTACAAGAATGGAATTGAAAATTGAATTATAATGAAAAAATCTATAATAAAAATGGAAATATTGTGTTCATTACACAAACACGAAACTAACGAAAATTGTAAATTATGGTTAAGTTTTTTAAAAATATTGACAATAAATAATAATAAAAATAACCATTATTGAAGATTCTCATCACAATATACGAAAATACTACTAATAATACCATTAAATATTCATCAAGAATATATTTAGAGAAATATTGATAAATATTACAAAACAATAAAGATATAAAGAAGTTCTGATTAAATTATTAAATCTCACGATGAATTAGACGAGACCATGACAAATCCGAGATACAGACCTGTACTGAATATAGTTCGTCTAATGTCATCTTTAAATTTATAATTACTACAATTATTGTGGTGTCAAGATTAATATATCTGATTTTCAGGGAAAGTTTTCTAACAAAAGAGAACATTATATTAAATGATACAATGAATGTGGCAAGAAAAATATGTGAGGTAACAAATGGATTTAATCAAGTGAAAAAGTATGAGCATTATATTTAAAAATTTAAAATACAATGTTTTTCCCTTTTATTTTTGATTCATTAAATATTTTACTAAGGATATGTAACCGATCGACAAACTTTACAGTAATTCATATTTTTTATTCTTCCATCATCTGAATCATCATCTGAATCATCATCATCTGAATCGTCATCATTTTCAAATACTGGTCTTTTAATCAATTCATCAGCTAGCTTTTTTATTATTCCTTTTTGAATATCTATATATTTATTAATTTTTCCAAAAAGATCTTTTAATTCTTCGATATCATTACTTGTAAAGGTTTCTAGTTCTAAGAGTTCTTTTTATTCTTTCGGTATATACTTCATTAATTTTTGAGATATAATTTTGAAAAGTGTTCATTTATTATAGAGAAAAAAAGTTTATGAAAAATTAATTTGATGATAATCTCCACCAATATATTGCATTTTAATATCGCTTTTATTGAAAAATTTAATTTGCTCATCATTCAAGAGATTAGCATATCTTCTTGGAAGAAATACATTAGTTACTTCATCCTCTCCTACACGTAGAATTGCAAACATTGCGAGACCATATTTTGTATTTATTTTTCTAAGTTCAACAACCTTATAAATCACATCTTTATTTAAATCAGATAGTTTTGTAGTCTGCACGTAATCAGTTGAATAGTTCAAAATTTTTCATAGCTCTGATTTGTTTTCCATCTATTTATTATAGAGAGAAAAGTTTTTTTTATGATATCTCCATATTTTCTTTTTATTTCGGCATCAATATTTTCAGAACTATGTACCACATTTCCAAGGTCATGGCTTATAATAATTTATTATCTATATTTTCTTCAAAGTTATGCATCACATTTCTAGAGTCATTATTTACAGATAATATTATTTTTCATCTCTTTATTTTTTTCTTCAATGTCGTTATTAATTTTTGCTGAAGAAGCAAGTTCATAAATATTTGCATCATTTTTATTCTCAATCTCATTAAACTCAACCGTCTCAAGAGGTTCATCTACTAACATAATATTTTTATTAATAAAGTTATACCCTACAAAAATTTGAACAACATGCATTTTTACATTATTAGTATCAACGTTTGATTGAATCTGAATAACATCTCCTTCATTCAAGACGAAGATCGCTTAACTCTGATTTTGGTAAGAAGTTCATCTTGATATTGGTTAAAGTAAGGGGATATTTTCATCTTCCGATTAATTAAAATGTTTACTGGATAGTATGTTCGATTTATATTTGCGAGGTCACATATAACTGTATCAATGAATCCTTCATAAAGGCATAACAAAACCAGTTTTCTCAGAAGCACCTCCTTTTATGCCGAATACGAACGCCAAATACATAAAATATGTTTGATTTGTTTTGAAAATTAAAGTGTTAAGAACTGTTTTTTTTTAGAAATTATTATATTTTCACTAGAGTTGATTAACTCGGCGATGCTTTAATATATATCGCGTTATTTAACAAGCGCTGTTGTATCACACTAAACAACTATCTCTTTAAAGTACGAGTAAGTAGTATATACTGTAGTATCAAAGAGTTGAGATATTTATAGGTTGCGCTCAATCTAAACTCTCTATGTTAATATGATCACGTTCTTAGGAGTTCTTGTGTTGGAGAGTTACAGTGAATGTGATTGTGATCTTTCACTTATTTCCGTCGTGGTCCAACTATAACATGTTTAATCTCAATCCACTCCTCATCACTCTCCGTCGTTCTCTGGCGCACTAAAGTAGTGGTTCTGCTTGATAATCAGTTCTGCCGATGTCGCGGCTAGAAGTAAACATTACCGTTTTTCTTGGTCAGAGATTAGCCGCAAATTTGCCAGCCTTTTAGTTTGATCAGGATATCAAAATTACCTTCCTCCATTTCTGAAAATATTACTAATCCGCATTACCTGACAAGTCCTGGGAGGTCCTCGACGATCCTGGCTGGTCCACTCTTTGTTAAGGAGGTCCTTCAACCAAAGTTATTAAAACTCCATTTATTTTAGAGAAAAAAAGCGTTTCTCATGTAGAATTGAGTGAAATCTTAATTTTCAATACAGTTACCCGAATAAGAACGAGATAACAACAAAATACCGCAAATAAGTCATTCACTTTTTGTATTTGATACGTTGAATATACAATATCGCATTGTTATATAATTTTCAAATTCAGTCGGAGGTTGAAAACCGAATGAATCGAAATAATAGCATAAGTTTTTACAATTCTTTAAACCAACATGTCCAATGAGTTCCTGAACCTTTTTTTGAATCCAAATTTAAGATTTCGATGCCTTTTTTATTTAGATTTTTTTGGAAGAGCATCTCCTCTCATATAAATTCCTCTAAAGTTTGGAATTTTAAGGTTGATTAACATATTTCATGATCATATTGACTCAACGCTTTCATCGGAATATTCACTTTTGTATGTTTTAAAATTAAACCCTCGCCATTTTTTTCCGAGTATGGTTTTTTAAAAAAAGAACTTTTCCATTTGTTTTCTTTTTTTCCATTTGAAGATTATGCCTTCTAGTCTCTTCTAATAGCTTTTGTGCCGTTTTTTTATATTTAAAGTCTTTGCCATAGCACTAGCTCCACCAGCAAAAGAACCGATTTGCACTTGCAGCCCCTAATAACATTGGAAGCGTTATTATAAATCCTCCATGTTTTGCCAAGGCTGTTACTTGTGATATGCTTAATTTTAAATTAAATGGTATACCTTTTAAAAATTTAGCTTTTTGAGTTTGAGTTAGGAGAAGAGATATGTTTCCCTTATCCTTTGGATTGATTCTAAATGATATAGAAGATTTTTTATTTACTGCGTTGTTTAACTTCTTTACCTGATTTGGTGTAAGATATACTTTCATATCGTTGTACGTCATTTATTTAAGAAGAAAAAAAGTTATTATATATAAAATTTTATATATAATTTTTTCCTTTTTTTTTTGTTATGGTAAAGTTTGCCATAACGAAAATATATATAACGATTTTAATTTTTTTTCGTTCCCCCCCGTGAATCAGGGGGTGAGTGAAGGGATGTAATTGTTTTTCGTAACCCCCGTGAATCAGGGGGGTTACAATTTTTAAATTATTATATTTTATTAGAAGTAAATTGAGTTTTTACTCTTCCACACTCTGAGCATGTACCTCTAAGCATACTACTTTCATTGGTATAACCTGGTGTTGAAATTTCAGTGATTTGTTATTTTTCTCTACAATGAATACCCAGTAATTACCTCATTATTTTAAGAGAAAATTAAAAAGCCCGATATTCATTTTATTTCATCAGACTGTAGTTTTACAAGTCGATCTGATAATAATAATTCTTAGGCCTTTGTTCTCTTTGATATATTTTCTTTAAAAGATGCTCTTATTATAATATCTGTATCAGAATTTTTAATTTTTCGTATTGTTTACTTACATCAAGTACTAGCAATAGATACAAATTTCGATATTCTATTAAACTGATGGAACAATTTTCTTTATTAAGTGTATGATTAAAATAATCTGACAACATTTTAAAAGCTGTGGTATAATAATTTCTATAAAATTAAGTATAAGATCCATTTCTGGACATCTTCCACCATTTAATTCAACAAAATCATTTTGTTATATTACAATGATTAAATGTAGATTGACTCGTAATTTGATTATCATAACTAATTTCTTGAAAAGCTAAGATTATAAATCTTGGTTTCTCTGATCTTGCTGCAATATTTAACCTCAAATATAATTGTTGTTGTCCTTTATTTACTTCTATAAATTCACACTATCTATTCAAAAAATTAATGCTTAAAGTAACTTTATTTTGAATATCATTGTATAGCTTCATCAAATATTTATCTGTAAGCGTTACATGTAGGATTTTCCATACTATTTTTGATAAAATAATTTTACCATCTGGAATTTTATAAACAACTCCGTCTTTTACATCGCATTTAAATACATCATTGTCATTTTCTTGTCTTCTTAATGTAAGCTGATGTTTCATTCCATAAATTACTTTATCATTATTTTCGCAAAATAAAAATATACGATTTAAAGGAATAGCTACATTGAAATTTTCTGATGAGTTTTTAAATAAGTATTTGTGTCTCTCCATATATTCAGAATTATTTAATTTTGGACATACTTTTTCACATTTATCAGGTGCCCACATAAAATTCATACCCTCTGACAAATTGAGAGGATATTTTGAAAGTTCCGTCATAGTTGATGCTTGTTCAGGATTTGGATATTCTTCCATAATTTAATTTCCAAGTTAGTTAGTATTCAACCCTTGAAAATAAATGCATAGTTCCGTTTTTAATTAAATTTATGTATAAGTCTTTTCCTGCTTCTCCTGTTCCTGTTCCAGGTTGATCTTTTTCATAAATAGATTCATCGTAATTTTTTCTTAATCATCCTTCAATGTATAAATAGCTTCTTGACGGAAGCAAGAATTCATCTTCATTTTGAACAGTAATTCTAATATCAGAAGAAGTATTCAAATCGCTTCCTGCATAAGTTTCATATTCTTGATATTCGAATTTTTTAACCGAATCATCCGTTTCTGAAGATTCCTTCCAATTTAAATTATGCTCCATTTATTATAGAGAAAAAAAGTGTGGTTTTTAATCTTCATTGGATTCTTTTTCTGAATCTTCTAAAGAAGAATCAAATATTATTTCGCTTACGATTGGATTTGTAGATAAATATTTTAATAATTTTATGTACTGAATTAATTTATTTAAAATAATTTCAAATTCCTCAATATCTTTGCTAGTAAAGGTTTCTAAATCTAGTGTTCTTTCATTCTTTTGGTATTTATCCCATTAATATCTGATAGATTTTGCATGTTATCTATTTATTATAGTTAAAAAAAAGTTCAAGTCCATTTTAAATGCAATCGAATAGTTACCCTTTCTCATCGAAGATTTAATGGTTTATGATCTTGATCGGTAAGGCAAGTGTGAATTAAATTAATAGTTGGAAATGCAACCGGCAGATATGTTACTGTATTAGGTCTTTCATTTACTTTCTAACCAGGAGGAACATCAAGAAAGAAACTATATAAAACTGGTTTTTGATGTCTATCAAGATAAGAAATTTCTTTGATATCACAATTAACTAAGACAGAACTTGCTGGTAAAAGGTCAGCAATGTTTTCCCTTTCATGTTTTCCTTCAATAGTATCCCCTCTAGATCCTCAAAGATTTTTAAATTACTTTTTATAGAAACGAATACTAAAATTGGGAATCTTAAAATGAAAATTCATTTTAAAGTTATCTCGTTATCTCAATACTGAATGATTCTGTATGACTATTTTTAACAAGCTGCTCTTGAATGTAATCTTTTATTGCTTTAATCTCAAAAGCATTTGTTGCAGGTATTATTTCAAATACTTCATCGTTATTCTTGTATGCAAATTTATTATTAGACTCATCAATGTTCGGTACTGAATGATACAAATCAATATTTAATAATGCTATTTCATATGCTTTACCCTTATCTAAGTTTAAAGATGGATAAAAATTATATTTGAAATCAGATGTATTACTAGCAATAACAAAATGGCTCATTGTTATTAGGATAAATAAATTATGTCAATGCCTTTCAAAGTTCTAATGAATGTACCCAATCTTAACAATTCAATCATTTTTTTCTTGTAACTCATTAAAAACTAATTTTTTTAAAAATAATTTATTACAAATTGAATTTCTGAAAATAATCTTCCATGTCTATTAACGAGTTCACTAGGATCTAATGATAAAAATTTCAAACCAGTTCCTTGTTTTTCATTGATATTCTTATGCATATCTCCTACATTTCTTCTTCGAGATCGTTCTCCTACACTACTTCTTCGAAGTGTTCTTTCTATTTGACGTGATTCTGATATTTTTTTCCTTTAATTCATCAAATAATTTATATTCACAATAATTTTTTTAAATATATTTATCATTTTTCACTTCTATTCGATTTAACTGTTAATTTTTTTATTTGGAAACACTTTGGTTTCAATTATCATTTTCTTGTAATTATTGTAATCAGTTACAGAAATATCTCCAGGATATTTGAAAGTTAGTAATTTCCATAGGCCTTTAGTACCTATATATTGTTTTCCTTTGATAATTTTAAATTATTGCCATCAATTTTATCCGTTTCATTACCTAATTTAAATTTGATTTTCCTACAATTCTTTTAATTCCAAATGGGTTTTTAAATTTTTATCTGATATTTTTCATAACTTTAATAAACCATATCCAGAAGTACTATGTGGTGAAAGTACATCTTCAATAGCTAAAGGTAACTGATGATTAGTTATAGCTGGTATTGCTGACTGACTTTGAAGCACTTCCTCTTGATGTGTAGTTATATCCTTTCTTGGTTCAATTAAAGGTAATAATTTTACATTTTCAATTTAAATATCTTGTTCGCCCAATTTCTCATTTAAAAATCTTTTCTGAAGTTTATTTCTAATATTTACTAAATCAGACTTTTCTTTGACATTAGTATATATACCATTTATTATAGAAAAAAAAACAGCTAAATAGTAAACAGATAAACAGCAAACAGCTGAACAGCATGCAGAAAACCATTTCGCATTCTGTTTTACATAGGATATCTGTTTCATAAACAGAAACAGCAAACGGCAAACATGAAGCCGTTTCGCGTTTCACGTTCTATTTTCTATTTTCCCGTTAAGTCTTTTTCATTTATCCATGCTGTAGAATCATATCCATTACACTTAATGAGTACTTTCCTTTACCTCTTTTTATTATTTTTTTCAACCTCAAATAATTCACTTTTATATTTCTCTACCTTGTTCATAAAAGCTCCCAATTACCTTTTCATTATTCATGTCTTATTTTATAAGTTACAGGAT
>JABUQX010019486.1:10000-16063 GCA_015478945.1 Trachelipus rathkii | reverse complement strand
GAGCATTCTCATGAAATAAGTTTAAATATTCATGAAAGAATACATCAATATGGCAAGGTGGATTCACAATGACAATGATTTCACATTTCTTCTGAAAGCAAATGTGTCTCAGAAAATTGCCAAACCATATTATGTGAGGCATGTGAGAAATGCCACAATAGTACTACCTTTTATTTCAAATGAATATTTGTAAAAATATTCAATTGTCATATCAGATACTACGACATTGAAGATTTCCATACTAGTGTTTGCACCTCAAATGATGTTCAAGACATCATTTGGAATACAACTCACTAGTATGTACTTGTATGTATTTAGCCACACATTATACATATGATAGAATAGCAGTTGCTACTCTAACACATGCAAATATGTAGCCACAAGTAAGCATGGTATGGAGGCCAAGGTAGCGCTATACCCACACCATGCTAAGTTTTATGAATCCTAGGGAAATTTGCACATAGATTCCCTTGCGACGCCGCAGCATGAAATATGCAAAAGACTCCCATTTATTACATGGGAGGCTTTCGCATATTTGGATTCATAAAACTAGCTATCACCACACTATATTACATTCATAGCTAAGTTACATGCTCACTAGCCACAAATGTGAATTAATCAGTGTTGGGGATATATATATGATATATATTATATATATATATATAATATATATATATATATATATATATAATATATATATTATATATATATTATATATATTATATATATAGGCATATATATATTATTATATATATATATATATATATATTATATATATATAATATAATAATAATAATATATATATAAATATATATATATATATATATATATAATATATATATATATATATATATATATATATATATATATATATATATATATATATATATATATATATATATATATATAGATATATATTACCTTTAACGTACCTTGAGAACACTTAAATAAAGGTGTTAGCAATAATTTATGATACAAATTCTCCTCACTGCAAGACCGTGCTTTCTACCACATAACAGTTTTTAGAAGTAAGGCCGATGACGCAGTTGCATCATCCACGTGAAGAATCTGCCAGGTTGCCAGCAGTACTGTAAATAATTGGTCGCTAAAAATGTAAAAATATCGTAGTTGTAAACTGGCAACATCACCCCCCCTGCTAGAGGGCTGGTCGCAGGGGGCATTACTCTAAGTAACGACGCGGCCAACGAACTCGGCGACCAGACCTCGATGTAGATTCACTTCACGTAGGAACCAGTGCAGACCGAAGAGGGACACTCGGGACAGCAGACTGAGGTGGAAGGTCCGTCTGTCGTGGCAGGGATGGCGAAGGAGTTGGCTGGGTTGGTAGTTCTGGCTGAGTTGGCAGAGTAGCAGACTGTGGTGTTAAGTCTGGCTGTCTTGGCGCAGTCGATGAAGCAGCAGGAGGTGAAGATGGCATTGCAGTTGGAGAGATATGCGTATGTTCTGCTGTCGGAGAAGAGGTGACAGAGGGATCGCTCTGTATATGAAGTATTTGTGGTGTAGCAATAGGTGGTGTAGATAGAAGAGTAGAGGTAGGAGGTGTGGAAGAAGAAGGTGATAGATATAGCGGTGCAGAAGAAGTAGGTGGTGGAGGAAGAGGAACCGGAATGGTTCGAGGAGAACAATCGGAAACCGGTGTGTCGGGAGGATCTGCCTCTAAATAAGCGGGTTTGAGACGGTCGATAGACACGACCTCAGTGCGGGAAGGGCGTTGAATCGTGAAGAACTTCTCCTTCCTAAGTACTACCGGGAACGGACCGTCGTACTTAGGCTGGAGGGAGGTGCGGTGAGAATCATGCCTCACGAAGACATGAGTACACGAGGAGAGATCCTTCGGAATGAAGGAGTGCACCTTTTGGTGGCGGGTGGGAGTGGGTCTCCACGACTGAGCACTTCGTCTCAAACGGGGGAGATAAGAGAGAGGGGAAGGAGAAGATTGTGAGAAGAACTCCCCCAGGCAAACGAAGAGGTGAACCGTAAACGAGTTCAGAAGCAGAACACTGAAGATCCTCCTTAATAGCTGTGCGAATGCCAAGCATCACCAAAGGAAGAGCTTCAGTCCAGCGTTCCGGAAGGGGCTGGGCTGCAAGGGACGCCTTGAGTTGGCGGTGTAGCCTTTCAACGAGGCCGTTAGCCTGGGGATGGAAACTGGTAGTTCGGATCTTCTCAGTACCAAGGAGACCCAAAAAATCTCTCCAAAGAGATGACTCAAGAACCGCGATCCCAGCTGACCATAAAGCTTTGACTCTAATATATTATATATATATAAGTATATATATATATAGACTATAGAAATATATATATATATATATATATATATATATATATATATATATATATATATATAATTATATATATCATTGCAGCAGAAAATTTGATCTATGTTTAAAGTTAAAATGATAATTAAAATGTCCAGCTTCATATGGAAATTATACAATTTAGAAGACAAATCAGATGCATTAGCAGTCTGCAAATTATGCAGAAAAAAATCAGTAGAGGTACTGGAGGCCAAAAATTCTTTAGTACTACTCCCTTACACAATCATACAAGAAAGTTTCACTCGGAAGAATACCAAGAGGCGAAAAGACGTTCTTCTTTAGCTGATAAAGAGAGACTTATAGATAATTCTGGTACATCTAGTTTACCATCAACTTCAAAGGATTAGAAATCAGTAAACAGCTATCTATTGAGGAGTGCTTTGTTGATAAGCAACTTTGGAATATAAATGATTCATGATCAAAATCAATTAGTAAAAAGATTGGATTGATGATGGCATTAGATAATCAACCTTTCAGTATGGTAGAAAATGATGGTTTTATAAGGCTAATGGCTCATTTACAGCCAAAATATCTTATTCCTAGCCGGAAATACTTTTCAGAAAGTTATTCCGGAAATTTACAAAGAACTGAGGGAAGTTGTTGCAGAAGAAATTAATAAAGCTTCATCTATATGTTTTACATCAGATATATGGCACTGGATAAATGATTCTTTTCAACGTAAAGATGCAGTGTTACATGCTTCTCATTTTACAGAATCTCATTCTGCTCATGCAATTTCTGAAAAATTAGAAGAAATGTGGGATTCCTGGAATATAACCAAGGTGAGAAGACACATTTTAGTAAGAGATTGTGCGACCAATATATCACTAGGGCAAAACATGTTGATATTGACTCGGTTCACTGTACAATTCATCTTCTTCAACTTGTGATTAAAGACTATTTTCTCTCAGCGGGCTGTCAATGACATACTAACAAAGTCACGGAGATTAGCCTCTCATTTTAATTATTCAACAATATCAACTTCTGAATTTAAAAGTTACAAGAAAAGCAGTAAATAACTATCAACAAGACAAAACACAAATACCTCTATTTACATTTATACTGAAGTGAACCTCACAATTGGACCAATAACAGTCAATTTATTTAAGACCAATGAATGGCAAATAATTGAACATCTCCTGGAATTGCTCAGACCATTTTACAGATTGACAAAAGAAATGAGCTCAGAATTTTGTACCCTTTCAACTGTAATTCCAAATATCTGTACTCTTGAAAGATTTTTATCAAAGATTGGAAGTAAAGACCAAGAAGTACAAACTACCAAAGAGCAACTTTTTCGTCATTTAAAAGATTTTTATCAAAGATTGGAAGTAAAGACCAAGGAGTACAAACTACCAAAGAAGAACTTCTTTTATTACTTAAAAGAAGGTTTTTTTTCTGATAAAGGTTCCAGTATTCTTAAAAATCGAATGTATGTAATTTCAACAGCAGTTGATGCACAATTTAAAATGCATTTTTTTTTCCTTATGAACCAAAAGAAGATGCAAAAACAATGGTTTCTTTGAAGAGACTTTGAAAGAGATTTTAAAATCAACAGAAGCGGAGGAAATACCCAGCAGTAGTTGTAGAGTTCAATTGTTTATCATGTCCAAATCAACGTGAGCTTCTACAAATGCGCTTATTAAATTGAGCTAATAATTCAAAATAAGATGGTATGATTACTTCATATAAATATTAAGAGGACAGATGCACATTTTGTAAAATATTAATTAAGGCTACATTGATTAAAATAAGATAGAAAATATGAAAAAAAGATATGCATTTATTGAAAAATTATTTGAGAATCTGACTTGAAAAGTCAAAGAAAGAAGAGAAAGAAGTTCTGTTATAGCTTAAAATATTTTGGACAAAATAAACAGTTACTCAAAACTTCCCTATCAGAAAAAAATAAGCCCTTTTAGAGTACTGGAAAAAAATTCCTTATCTTAAAACTCTTTCCAAAAAGATGCTTCCAATTCCAGCATCATCTGTCTTTTCAGAAAGAATGTTCTCTGAATATGGAAACAAACATATATTGAAGAATGCACATCAAGGACTGCTTCCAAAACGAAGAGAAATGTTGCTATTTATCCATCATAATGGATTTTTTTTAATCTATATATATATATATATATATATATATATATATATATATATATATATATATATATATATATATATATATATATATAAATATATATATATATATTTATACATATAAAAGTTGCGGAATTGCGAACTGCGGAATTTCCAAAAAAGTTAGCGGAATGGCGAATTGAGTGAGAACTAACAAAAAATGTGATATATATCAGGGCTGCGGAGTCGGAGTCGGAGTCGTGGAGTCGGAGTCGTGGAGTCGTGCAATTTGTCAGGAGTCGGAGTCGAAAACTCTGTGCAAGTGGAGTCGGAGTCGGAGTCGAAAATTCCTGTGTAAGTGGAGTCGGAGTCGGAGTCGAAAATTTATAGAACTATTATTATTATTATTATTATTATTATTATTATTATTATTATTATTATTATTATTATTATTATTATTATTATTATTATTATTATTATTATAAAAGTTTTTGATTTTATTTCCAACGTTCTAAATATTTATTTTTGTACATAATTTAATTTCCTTAAAATAATCTTTGAAAATAATTTACAGGAGAAGAAGAAGAAGATATATTTACATAGATTTCCCGACGCGTTTCGTCTCTATACTTGAGACATCTTCAGAGGATTATTTCTTGTAAGCGAATGAGTCTTTAAATTGATATATAATAAATAAATCAAATGATATTGAGTCTGACTGATAAATACATAAAATTTTATGTTAATTAGTGTCTGGTTGCGTGTTTTAATGTAGAAGGCCTGCCGCCAATTTTAAGTTTCTCGGAACTTCACCACGATTCCGTATTAATATTTGAAGGTATTTAGGAAATATTACTAATAAGTTGATTGACCATGTGCCGTGTTGAAATGTTCAAAGATTTTGCTGGGACTGTAGCGATGTTGATATGCCCTGTCCGACAATCTATTCTTCGTGTAACCAATATATGTCGACGTACAGTCTAACTCAGGGCAGTTAAATTGGTACACAACGTGATGGTTATCGGGCAAAGCATCTCTTGTGCTAAAGGAAGATGACAGTTGTTTGGACTTATGGTATAGTCTGACTTTAATTTTTGAGGTGTCTTTAGTTTTGAGGTGAGAATTCAAAATATTACGAAGGCACTTCTCTTCCTTATTGACAAATAGCATTGGAAGTTTTGAAGAAGAAATTTATCGAATTTTTCTGATTATTTTTACTTTCTTTATTATAAAATTTTGTAAGGGTTTTATTAATTAAATTTTCAACTAAATATTGTGGATGATCACAGTTAATTAAATTTTACTTAATGCGGCAATTTCTTCATCAAAAGTTTTCCAAGTTGAACATAGGTTGTATGATCTGTAAACTAAAATTTTTACGATAGATTCTTTGTATATAGTCGGTGAATAGGATCCACAGTTCATATACAACATTTCGTGGGTTTAAATGTACCTGTAGATAATGAGCGTCAGAATTAACATGATATTGATTGTCTAAAAAAAGGATAGTATTATTAAACCTAAGTTTGTCGTGATGTGAAATTTAAGCATGACAACTCTTGAATTCTATTGATGAACTGATGTATATGATCTATGTTCCTAAAAAAAGTGAGGGTGTCGTCGACATACCTTATGTAAAATACGGAGT